>JAMXBD010000568.1:600000-826216 GCA_024138025.1 Combretum micranthum
AACTGTAACATATCTCAAGTAATTATTTCAATAAGAATACTTCACTTATAATATTTGTGGGGAGTGCAAAAGTTTAATTTGCATGATAACGTCAGCAGTGGAAAAAAAAATCAAATATCCTAAGCAATTATCTTTATTATATTAATTATTTAAACATATGATAGTTCATTATTGGTAAAACATCAACAACCAGAATAAATGGATATTGATAGAATGAATACAATAGTGCCCATTGTTTTAAAAAGTCTAAGTGAATATTGAAATTAACAGCTTAAAGTTCAGGGTGTAAATTTATAAATGGGTTGAAGTTTGTATACCGAGTGCAATATTACCTATTACACATGGTTGTCAAAACCGTGATTTTACTATTTATTGAAATGCATAAATTGGTAGAATCATGAAAAATCATATAAAATCGGTAGAATTATAAACGTGCATAATCGCATACCTAAATTCATAATCTACTCAAAGTTTATACCTAAACAATTCAATATCTATTTAATTTGAAGAAAAACATATAAAATTATAAATTCATAGAATGATATATTTGACTCACGATTCTGATAACTATGTCTATTAGCTTACCATGTGATTGGTTGAGAAAGGAAAAGCATGAGTGGATAGGCAGCTCAATATTTACGTGGAACAATGGAGGCAAGGCATCTTCCAGCTTTTGAAGCATGGCCTGCCTGAATGGAAAATGCACCCTCACGGTGTACTTTATGTATTGGAATCTAAAAACTGGTGAGAATGATTATATGAGGCTCAAAAGGCACATAATCATTTGTCCTACCCCATCACGATAGGAGAGACGAGCAATATAAAAGGCTTGTTAACTTCAGTGGAAGTCACATGGAGAGTTCTCATACTTGTTATTATATCTAGGAAGAATTTTGCTTTTCACTTACCAATGTCTAGGCATTCATTAAGGCAATTTCATGACTAGGGGGAAGACTGGAAGGACAATAGACGGTGCACTTGAAAGATATACAAATAAAATGAAAAATAAACAAAAAAAAAAAAGGAAAGAAAGAAAAAGGATAAAGATACACATTTTTCTTTTAAAAAGTTAAAAAGATGAGAATTAATAAAACAAACAAGAAAAATAAAATAAAATATATACACACACAAGCATATGATTATTACTTTAACATATAATTTGCCTTATGATTACATCCTATTATAGTAAAGTGACTGGGATTATAAAAAGTTATATTTTCTTTTCCATCACAATTGACCATTACGGGTCATTTCTAACAAAATCCAAGCATTAGTCAGGTGCACAGGAATTTTAAGAGTTTTTCTTACTGTACCTAAAATATAAAGTTGCCAGTGGCATGCAATAGAAAAATATGCGAGATTATTTCATGTTGGATCATTTTTTAAAAAAAATATTACATAAATATATTTGGATAAAAATAATTATATAATTATCATCATTGTATTGCATGTTGAACATGTGATATAAGGTTTTTTGTATATCGCAGTTGAACATGCAATACACGTCCCGATGCATATTCAAACCTATATCTTCTCTCCATCATGCGATATAACTATTTTTATAAGTTTGGCTCCATACCGTCACTATATCTTTTCTCCAACATGCCATATATAAACAAACATTTATATCTCTTCTCCAATACACAATATAAATGTGACAATTTAATAATTTTTTTCTACAATTTATATTTTTATAATTTTTTATTTTTTAAGAATGGCAAACACGTGCTTCCCTCAAAATATGCAATGCTAAAACTCTCATCCATGACTTTCTAATAGACATTGTCATGTTACAGACTCAAATTAGCAATTTCTGGTTTAGCTTTGAAAACTTGGAAGGGTGACCAACCAAACCTTTTTTTTAAAGTTAAAATTAGAAAAATAGTAAATGAATTTTTATCTTAAATAAAATGAGTTTAAACTTGAAATATTAATTTGTATTCAAGAGTACTAAAGTCTTTAACTTTTTTTTTAATGTGCACTTATTTTTACATAATTACATCATGTAATGTTAGCAATATAAGATTACAAAATACTCTAGATGCTAAAAAGAAGATAATAAGACAAAAAAATAATCTCAAATTGTTAAGAAGTGAGATTTTGATTTTGGGAGAAGTCTATATAAATCAAACCATACATGCTTCTAACTTGCATTTATTTGTTATGTTGTTAATAATATATTAAATATTGTGAATAGATGATACATTTTTACTATTTAAAACCATTTAAACATTAATAATTATATATATATATATAATTTTTTTGTCAGTGGGTCTAGTTGGTGTTCTAAAGTGAAGAACTACCTAGGAATCAAAAAAATTTTAATTCTCGCAGTGCAAACTTTTAAGCTGAGACCATGTCTATTTCTTACCAACTATTATTAACTTATATTCTTCAGTTGGTAAACATTCTATGATATTATTCAAGAGATGACTGTGGTGTATTATGGAGTAAAATTTTAATTTAAAATTGTAATGGGGTTTTAAAATATAAATATTATTATTTATTTATTGGGATTGATTTACGGGTTGAGTGACAAGACCCAATGAGTCCGGTTCAGTTATTGGAATGGTTTAGGGAGATTTGGCATCATGGACTTAGAATAGGGATCGTTGGATCGGTCCGTCGCATCCAACATTTTTCAGATAGGCTCATGCACATAGAAGATGACTACTGGCCTTTGTCCATGAAAAGCTCATGTAAGATAAACATGAATTGAGCTTACTTCATCTCATCTGTCAATCACTGATGTGATCTGACGTTCATCATCCATGCCAAGTGCCTATAAATACTCAGTTACTCCTCCTCATTTTCAACTTTTGGAGAGAAAAGATAAACAACATTCTATAGAGGAGGTTCTGCTCAGGTCCACTTAAGCAAGGTCCACTTAAACTCCCTTACGTGTCACTTGTACATTTGAGACACTGAGACTGTCTGTTCCTCCTCCACTATCATTCTCTCCAAACCATCCCGTCATCAAGTATCATTTCCTCAGCAGCACTCTGAAGTCACGTGTTAGGCGCAAGATCCATGCGACGCGTGCATGACTACTATTAGCAAAAATCAATTTCATTAATTAGATATAATAAGAAAATGATTGATCAAATTGTCATTTAGAAATTTTAGATATTAAATAATTATAAAGAGAAAAAAGAAAAGATAGAAAGTTCAATCTGATCAATACCCGTCACGTACTGGTCACCATAACGCAAAATCCTTAAAC
Source organism: Combretum micranthum (assembly GCA_024138025.1). NCBI lineage: Eukaryota > Viridiplantae > Streptophyta > Magnoliopsida > Myrtales > Combretaceae > Combretum > Combretum micranthum. Next base: position 603,224 of record JAMXBD010000568.1, read on the forward strand.
CCGAGCTAATCTCATGAGCTTCAATTATATATTATTTTCGATATAAATTTGCAATTAATGCGCCGCAGGCTTTACATGGAACTTGAATCCGTAGCAGGGGGGAGGAATCAAACTTTTAGAATTAATTGGAAGATTTACCTTGCAAATCTGAATACGAACACATCAAAAAAAGAAACTTCATTAATCCAGTCTCAAGATGCTCTATGCCTTTTTAGTTTTTACCTTCCACATCACATAAAGATGGTATAGACAATTCAGATTTAAATATAAATAAGAAATCCAAACAAGTATATAATATATCATGAATTCATGACATGATTCACAGCGCGGTCAGATCAATGCAACCTTTTCTATTATAATCTTTTCTTTTTTGTTTTTTTTTTTTCTTCCTGAATTTATGACCGTGAGCTAATACAAGTAAGAAGAAGCTCCAGCTCTGGATACAAGTGCTCAAGCTCGGATGTAAGCTGGGGAAAAGCTGTGTTATTTATGGGTAAATTACACGACAACTCTCTAAAAAAATTTTTAATTGTACGGACTTTCTATCTTTTAAAAAATCAGTACTTACACCCTTTAAATATATTTGGGACTCACTTCTATAATGAGTTGCGTAATATCTCTCTTTATAAAAAACAAATACTTCGCCTTTTTTTTCGTCATGAATAAATGCTGTCATATATTTATATTGTTGTGGAAAAATAAATAAAAAATTAATTTAGCCAAATATGTAAAACATAATTTTCACAAATAATTTATATTTATTCAAATGAGTAATAGTAGTAGTAGTAGTAATAATATAATATAATAATACAAGCAAAAATATCTTCATCGTAGGACTATGAATGGAAGTCCTCTAAAAAACTTGGTCTGTCTAATCGTTTATGCATCCAAATCTTTGAAGTGAACAATAATCTCATACTATAAGAAACATTAACAACTCAAATGTCCATAACTATAATATATCTATACAAAACTATTAATTCTCCAATTTTTGTAGTTAACAACAAGACACTTTCAATAACAGTAGGGTAAAATCACTATTAATAAAAATTGAACGCATAATTATGAGTTCACATTATTATTGAAAGAAAAGATCGTAAACCATTATGCTTTCCACTTGCCTCTTAGTAGAGGTGTGCAAAAAAAACCGAATGTTCGGAATAACCGAATCGAAACCAGAAAACCAGTCCGAAAAAAATGGTTAACCGATTTATCGATTTCCGTTTAGGATTAGCATTTTTAATTTTTTTCGGTTTTTTATTTCGGTTTCGGTTTTTAGATTCTAGAAACCGATGGATTTGGTTAACCAATCCGTAATTTTAAATATATATAATTTATAATATACTCATATAATTATTTTTTTAGTATTATCAATATGAATTATATTAAAATGAATGATTCAGATAAGAAAAAAAAAATGCATATATGTTTTAAAATTTGCATGGTGGTGTTTGATTTAGATTTTGTGTTGAGCTCAATTGATCAATGTTGATAAGAACATATGAGTAAAAAACTATTATGATGATTATCTTGATGGAATCTATATATATTAATAACTATTTTACATGTTTTATATTCTTAATTTATAATTTTTAATATATTATACAAAAAAATACTCTAACTTTTTTACATACATATTGAAAAATATGATTGACTACAAAATTTGTATAACCATTATGCTAAACGGTTAAAAACCGAAAACCAAAAAAATTAACTGAAAGAAATGGTTTGCCGTTAAGGTGGTTAACCGTTCATAATAGATCGGTTTAGGATCAGGATATTGAAAATCCGATTATTACGGTTAGGATAAAAAAAATAGGACCATGGACCGATTAACCGAACCGTAAACATCCTTACCTCTTAGCTTCACCATATTTAGTCTTTTTCCTTAACTATGGTTTCACTTTTAACATCATTTCCTTTTCTATCCTAAGAGCATTCCACCCTTACTAATTTTTATTTTATTTTTTTAAAATGATGCATTTAAAATAGATTGAAAAGTAAGGAGACAAATTGCACTGAACTTTTTATCTGTTATTATATTACCCTATAGTGGCTTGTGATGCATCATAGTCTAACTAGTCAGAACTTTGCAAACTTTTTAAATTTTTATTTAATCATTCACTTGCTCATGGGTCATCCTCTACTTTTCTTGCTTTGATACCTCTTCTTGTGTTGAATATATTTATTGATTTGAATTATTCACCGTGTTTTGTATTTCGCCTAAATAATGTTAGATTAATTTTTTAAATGTTTTGCATATTTGGTTATGCTAATTTTTTTTAATATATTTTTCCATAGTAATAGTAAAATAAGACATCTTTTTTTTATTTTATTGTACACAATATTTATTATTATTATTATTATTATTTTTGGAAATTATGTTTTACAAATTTGTTTAAATTAATATAAATATATAACATAGTATTTATTGATGACAAAAAAAAAGGTACAATATTATATATATATATATATATTTTTTTTTTATTGTACATGACATTAACCAACTCATTAAAGAAGTGGTCCAAAATTATTTTTAGGAGTATAAGTGCTGACTTTTCAAAAAGTAGGAAGTTTGTGTAACTTTAAAAATTTTCAAGGTGTATAATTTACCCTTTATTTACTTCTTCTTCTTCTTCTTCTTCTTCTTCTTCTTCTTCTTCTTTTCTTCTTTTTTTTTTTTTTTTTTTTTTTTTTTTTTTTTTTTTTTTTTACGAGATGTTATTAATAAGAGCAGCTAACGGCAACGATAACAGAGAGATCTCTAAATATTGCCGCCCCGCTCGTGTGCTAAATGGACTGGAAGCTGGAAATAACATGCGGAAATATTCTACTCTTATTACAAACGCATTAAATAATTATTAAGGAATGAAATAGTAACGTAATAGCATTTTTATTTTTAAATTTTTATTTAATAAAGATATCTAAAAAAATCAACTTGAGAATATTATCGATATGCTTGGATAATGAATAACCATCTAATTTTTTTAATAGGAACTCTTTACGGAATTACTATTACGATATAGTAAACATTGTAAATTTGTAATAGCTCTCCTCCTAAGAAATAAGGTTATAATAAAATCGATATTACAAAGAAGTGAATGAGGAGTAAGTAAGGCCCCTAAAAGAGCCACTAAGTCTAAGTGCTCCTAGGTGACTAAGTGTAACTCCAAGGGACTCATTATTATGATTAAGTTAAATAATTCATAATTATCAACTTGTGGTATAACTTGTTTATTAATCTTGTAAAAAAACTTAAACCCATAACTTGACCTGTTTAATAAGCATGCCCCATATCTATGCTGGACCTATTTATTGATTGAAAAGTTATAAATAAATTTATTAAATACTTAAGGAAAAAGAGGGAGATGATAAATTCAATTTTTACAATTGCATATAACATGGGTGATGGGATCCTAACACTTAATATAAAAGTGCAAGCCAAATAAAAGTTTTAGTCAAATAAAGCTTGATAAAATACAGCAAGTCTAAAAACTATTAACTACAAAGCGTCGTTATATTGAGTTGACGCATGATCTACATGGATGTAATTACTAGTTCTTCATATTCATCATATGTTCTACCAGTTCTTCAAGGAAGACAATTAAAAAATCTAGACATAACAGTAGTTGTCTTTAGTGTTTTCAAGCTTATTATATGAGTTGTCATTTTTTATAATAATTTTCTCAATATATGTTGATCTTAAAAAAAAAAAAAGTGCAATGCTAACATGAGAAATTTTATAATCTCATCATTAATTTTGATAGGGGGCTTATCGACTATTTAGTGTCTAGGATTCATCTATACCTCACCGTAATCGCACCACTAAAAAGTTAGTATTCTAATTATTATATTTATTTTAACAGTTAAATGATTAACCGGACAATCCTTCGGTGAGATTATAGAATTACTCACACGAACACATTAAACTCTTGAAACCTAACAACATCTTGGGAAGTAAATTTACATTATCATAAAATGCCAAGAAGAGTGAGGAGAAAAAACAACTAAACTATTAAAAAACAATTAACAATTAAGCCTACAATACATACTAATCAATAAACAAGTATAAATGACATAATAAAACTTAAAGTTGTCCATTTAATAAAAATCATGGAGTTCTAGAGAGAGAAGAATAGGAAAAACTAAAACCCATAAAAATTGCCACCAATCATTTTTGTACAAAGTTAAGATAATATTTACATTGATCAATATAAACTAATCAAAATTTAGCTACAATAACTTATGTAGGGTTTTAGGCTACTATAAATATTGAGATAAAATGGCCAAAAGGCAAATTAGGATTGAGTAAAGTAGGCTTTTAATCCATTTCTCTCATATAAAAAATTAAACTTTAGTTCAATATAGTAGGACTTCGTCCAACTAAAGTCAATTAGGAGCTTGATTGTTGTTTAGATTAGATTGTTACTTTAGATGAAGTTGCCTCTTTTCTCCAATTTTTCTCTATGATCTATGGCTTTGACCATGCATTTCTAGTTTTAGGTTTTTAGCTATGTTCAACCCATTTGTTCATCAATAATTACAAAACAAATAAAAAATAAATTGGTATAAACATTAATTTTAAGGATGTTAAAAAGTAATATTTCTAATGTTATATTAGGAAGCATAAAAGAGCCATGTGATTGAGAAAGAAGGATTGGTACATTTCAAAGAAGAGAAATGCAAGAGTGAGAGTTAGTCAGCTTGAATGTTTACTCTTTCTTTTGTTTTGAGAAATGAAAGTGCGAAGACAAAAGGACCAGTGGCAATAAAAATGTGTGTGTGAGAGAGAGAGAGTGAGAGAGAGAGAGAAATGTTAATTGTTTGTGCTTTAGGTTTACTTACAGTAATTTAATCTTATTCTTTAGTTGAAGCCAAGTAACTAACTTGGCAAATTAAATAGGTAACTCATGATTTAAATTTCAGAATGTCATTGGATTGGACATCGCTATCTTTAGGTATTTAAGTGTATTTTCGGTCATTTAAGTGATTCGTAGACTCAATTTTTGAGCTTTTTCAATTTAAACAATAATTATCCAATCCTATTACGGTTTTTATTTCTTGTCATTGTTGCACTTCTCTAGTTTCATTTACTTGAAAATCATTTCACAATGTCAAAACTTATATTCTCAGACTATACCAACTTATTTCATTACAAATCAAAACTCTAAGGCATTACAATATGTTGTTATCAGTTCTCATTATTGTTTTAATAACTTCCTTACTCCCCCTCTCTTTCGCAACTCCAAAAAAATAATAATAAATAAAATAATAAAATAAAAGGAAGAAAGTAAAAATAGAATGAAAAAACAATCATCTAAATTAGGCTAATTGACACTTTAATTTTACTCTAACAATCTGTTTGCGTAACTATATTAAAATAGGGTGGGATTGAATTTCAATTCAATATAAATGCAATAGAGTTGTAATAACTATTATAACGTTCACTTGGTATAAAAAATAAAATAATAATTATTAGAGAAAAAGTTAAATATCTATAATATCCCTTAGTCTTTAATGTAAGGAATTGATAATTATGCAGATGATATTTTTAAAATATGAGTATTTACAACAAAAGTTGAAAATAAACCATTCAAAGATAATTAATGTGTGAAGAAACATGAATTGTTGTTTATTATTTTTTGTAATAGTAATTCATTATGAATTATCATTCCTCTCAAGTAAATACTATAATAACAACTTTACATAGATCAATAATAGAATGAATAGTAATTCCCTGAAATAAACGGGCTATATATATATATATATATATTTTTTTTTCACTACAATAAAGATTACCAAATCAACAAGTGATTAATAGATATCTTCCACCACTTAACCCCATATGTTCCTAAGTAGCACATACCAACATCACCTTAGTCTTATATATCACTAACACAACTCCCTTACAGACCATGTGGTAGAGTCACTCGGATATCAAAATACCCAAAGTTGCACCACCCCACTACTACATTACATATTTACCGCTGCCAATTGCCATCAAGATCATCAACTTACCATCAACATCACTATTACTACTTTGACCCAATAACTACGTCATTACACCATGGGCACTACAAAAACATCATAACCACCAACACCACTATATGGCTGTCTCTAGACATTGATAGTGATGTTAGTTGTTCAAAAATGGCAGCATTGGCACTGTTGGCACCAGGGATGGTGGTAGTAATAGTACAACAACGGCAACAAAGGTGGTAGGGTGCTAATATTGATTGTGGTATCAGTATAGCTATGGAGAAAGCTTCAGTATTATTCAGCAAAGTTAGGCTTAATGATAGTTTGATTTTACTCGAAATTTACCACCACCATTAAATGATATAAAGTAATTGCTATACCTGGAATAGATTCATATTAAGTTAATATAGTACTAATTATTCTCAATGAATAGCTTCTCTGATACATGTTTTTTCTATATCTCAAAGTTAAAATGTCAACATTTATTCAAATTTCTTTGATTTGCGCCTGAATTTGTTAAGAATAACACTATTGACAAATTGAGGTGTCTAAACCCTCACTATTTCTTGTGCTAAAATCGTAAGCTTTTTCAGGAGCATAGATATATTGCACACCACAGGAGTTTTTAGAGCAGCACTAAAGAGAGCAAAATTAAAATATCGTATGCAAACAATTAAACCCACGTCCTGACTAGTGCCTCCATTGATTCAACTTGAAGTCTGTCGGATCGTGCAAGACCATTATATTTTGATCCATTCATGCATCATATCTCAGTGTGAAAGTTGGAACTACGTCGTGATAATGCATAGCTCAAACTCAGACTACATGCCAAAATCTCTAAAAATAAACCCCACCATTATAATCCCGAATTGTCTTACCCACACCATGACTTATAAACCTTATTATGACCATCCCTCATCAGTTGTCCGCAGATTCCATTATCAGGAAGTGCATCCACAGCCTCTTGCACCAATTTCTCTTTACACATTACTAATTCTCCCGGTGTAGATCTACTTGTTGTTAAGAGATCGATAAGGGTATTGTTCCGATAGATAACTCTTCTATAGAGTTCATTAATAACCGAGCTCATTAAATTACCTATGGTGAATCAGATGGTTTCGGCCTCAAACCTGTCGGATGATCATCTTTTCAGGTGGCTCACTACATCCACATTCATCTTTGAACCATTCAACAGATAAAAGAGCAAAGCACAACTTAGTCAACGGACGGCAGACTCAAATCATGCAGAATGCCCAAATTGTTATGCAAAATATAAGAAATGCTTCCATAGAAGTCATGTGATGTATATAGTAGACAACCCAACCGTAAATGGCCTTCAATCTAGTGGCCAAGTCCAAAAATGAAGAAGAAAACAAACTAGATCAACCAAAATGCTACATGAAGAAATAAAAGATTAAAAATCTAACGAAGGATGAGTAATCTAGGACTAGGAGGTATAGCAAAAGTTTGTATGTCAAACATTCAACACCACCAATTCGCTCAGTGGTTTTGTGAGTAGTCAAAGCTCAGAGGCTGCTGACAGAAAGGAGCCTGCATGAGAACCAGAAAAACAACATGAGAATGGAGTACTAAGAAGCTAAAACTGGGAGGAAATGCAAGCGCAAAAGAGAAAAACACCATCCATAGAGATTTATGACGACGCACAGCAAAGTAAAAATCAGCAGAGAAAGTCAAATCACTTTAGGTTTCTCGATTTCCGGTAATCTACAACAAAGCACAGTTGGCAGAATGGCTTGTGTGCAGTATCCTACTACAGGGTATCTCCAGAAATGACTCCCATGTCATAATTGTTGGGCTTCACTGGGAATTTTTCCCATGGAATGGGACTTTATATAAACCAACGTACTAATGGCTCGTTCACTTTACCGAACGAATAAAATTGTAATAGAATTCTTATTATAGAGGAATGGAATAGAGTTATAATAGATTTTTTCTTTATTAATTTTTTATTTAAATAGTGGTATTTAAAAAAAAAACAATTTCTGTATTGAATTGGTATTCATAAGTTTGAATAAAGAATGACTATTCAATATTTTGTTTAATAAGGATTTATTATGCAATCGCTATTCAATGAACTAAACAGCGTAATAATTATTTGTAAGGAGTAAGACTAATGAAATTGCAATTACAGCGAAATGAACAAGCAGTAAGTGTTTTCAATAAAAGTCCAGTCATCGTGAGATAGCGATTAAAAAGGGATAAAATAGTCCTCAAGCTTTGGTTACTTTTCTAATTGAATATTCAAACTATCTAAACAGAACAAAGTACTTCGTTAACTCCGTTAACTTTTCCATCAAAAATTTAATGATAAAAAATCCACAATTAAGTACTACATGCTCTTTCGTTATTAAAAGTTCCGTAATAACTATTTACAAGAAGTAAGACTAATGAAATTGCAATTACAGAGAAGTAAACAAGCAATAAGTATTTTCAATAAAAGTCTAGTCATTGTGAGATAGTGATTAAAAAGGGATAACATAGTCCTCAAGCTTTGATCATAGTCCTCAAGCTTTGGTTACTTTTCTAATTGAATATTCAAACTATCTAAACTGAACAAAGTACTTCGTTAACTCTGTTAACTTTTCCATCAAAAATTTAATGATAAAAAATCCACAATTAAGTATTATATCCTCTTTCGTTATTAAAAGGTAGTCAATTAAACTAATGAAGTCAAAAAAATGTGATTAAAAAAATAATTTGCTGCAAAACACTCTTGCAACTCCCTCAACAGTACACCACCCTCCTCCAACACCAAGATCAGCCACTGTGAACGGTAGCCATCATTCATCTCCACCTTGCACTTCATCTTCATTGTTGCAATAACAAGACTCAGAAATTTCATTGAATTTCCAATTACCGTGGTCTTATAGTGAAAATAAAGTATAATTATGACATTGTACCATTGCAATTTGAGGAGACAATGGTGAATAAAAGTCTTGTTGCATTAACTACTTCCACACCACCAAAAGCCCAAGCATTCATTTTGACTCATTGAACTCCTCACATAATCAATTGTCTCAATAAGGTTCCATGATGGCAGCAAAATTACCTACTCACTCCCGATTTCAAAACCAAGTCTAGATAGATTTAGTACTAAAATGTTGATGCATGGTCAAAGTCCAGTGTCAGATCACTTGAACTCAACAGCTTCATTCTCTTCTCTAGACACCCTTAGTATTTTCTAGTAAGCCAGAAGAACCAGCCTACCAAGAAACTGACGTTCCCAATTTGATTATTGTCCATTGTTACCCACTTCATCAAGGAACCAAATGGAAAATATAATTTTGCAATATCACACTTCTAATATTATATAGTAAAAGGTAAGAGATAAGGCTAGTAAATAAAGGAGTCAATGACATTTTACATGTTGTGTTTAGCGTAATCCATGTGGACTAAATCTGCTGAAACTTATGTTGGAGCTAAGAATTTATGAAGAATGGAGTAGTTTCATTGCACATTTCATTTTAAAAAATATAGTTAAAAAAATAATGAAACAACAAAACGATATGGCCAGCCTCTAACTCATTAGTTTAATTAAACATGTTCAATAATGGAGGTATACTACCTAATCATAGATTTTTACTTGTGGACAAGTTGTAAACTGAATACAGTGATTTTTAAGGTCTATTTGAATTGTTGGATTTTTATTTGTATTGTATCTATATTTGATCTTATCAATTTCATATCTGTATCATATCTATATCGTATTTGTTGATCAGTTTATAATTAAAACTATTAACCTTTCATCAATATCCGTTTATCAACAAAAATTTATTTGAAAACAACAAAAATATATGCAAAAAATATCATAATATGATGAAACAGACAGACCCTTCTAATAAAAGGCAATTTCAGCGAACTTTTATTGAAAAAGATATTACAGTTATGGAAGGACTTACTGCTTCCATTATAAAAGTTCAAGGTCTCAAAACAAAGGGTCAAAAGATCAATCACTAAGTTAAAAAAAAAAAAAAAGCTAAACTTTATGAGAAGTTCAAGGACACAGAACAGTAGATAAATTTTAAGGCCAAGTTTTATATTTTCCCATAAAAAAAGGAATCCATGACTTTCGATTCCTTGAAATCTTAATAACTAATCGAAAAGAAGAATTAAATTCTAAGGAATTAATAGCAGCCAACCTTATACCAACATCCCAATAGTATGACTGTAGTATTCTCAAATTGTATTCTAGCAATTCAATGGGGAAAATTTTTCAGTGAGGCTTAGAGCTCTAGAATTGAATGAAGATTGCACTAGTTTTCTCAAAATGATGTCTCACCTGGAAAACTCCCTGCCTAAATTGCTCATATGAATGTGCGTACATCATAGCAGCAGTTGGCCACTGTATATATCCAGCATCTCTAGCACTCTGATTCAATGCTGCACAGAAAGGATTTGGGACTGTAGTTGAAGGGGGGATATAGTTCAGAGATGGTTGGGACCTTGGCATGTGACCCAGCTGAGAATATCCAGTGTCATAATGCCCAAATGGGTGTTGAATCTTTTGCATATTGAATGGCACCAAACCAAAGCTTTGATTTGCAGGAATACTCCTAACATACCTGAGACAAATTAAAGGCAATAAACATTTTTTGGTATAATAAGTGCACAACCACACAAGACAAATTATAATGCTTCAACAAAAACAAATGTAGCTGCAGTTCCTGAAATCTTGTAATCAAACTTCACACTATTTAGACCAAGTTCTGCAGAAACTGATGACCAAAAGAGATTCACCTATAACTACAATAAAGAATACAATCTCCAATACTAAAAGTTTAGTGGCAGTAGTCACATATCTAAAGCCCTTACATGCTCCTTGGACATAGCTATATCTATACTAAGAAGACAGCAAATTATATTTTCGATATGATAATGGAACAAAATCTGATAAAAAAAAAAAATCATATACAACATAAAAAATAATTTGACGATTGAATGGATAAAGATCCAACCTCTCATAGCTACGATCATAGTCTGGGTCTGTACGATCCTTCTCCCTATCTTTAAGAATAGCAACCCGAGATGGTGCATTGCCATCCTTGATGTTGATGCCTGTAACTTTATCCACATCAACCGAGCCTGCCCTGCAAGCTTCACTCTCGTCTCTACTCAAAGAGACACTCCTGTCAGCTGAGGATTGAGATGAGGAATCATCTGAATCAGAACCATTAGAACTGCTAAAAATGCGAGCTCTTGCTCTATCATACTCTTCCTTCCTCTCTTCCATGCTTCTAACAGTACTTTTTCTGACACCGGCTCCATTAGCTTCATTAACAGATTCTTTACTAGGCCGAGGCCTAATAACAATTTTGATCTGCTCAGATTTATCATTTTCTGCTTGTTTAGCAGGGATGTCTGACAAACGAACAGCAGGCAGTTTGCTTTCTAATGATTTAATAGCCAAAATTCTATTGCCAGAGCCATCTAAACTGCTATCCTGAACTGTAGTCTGCAGGCCATAGTGCTGAGCAACACGGTGTGCAGCTAGTCGAAGATACGAAGTTGGAAAGTGTTGAAACTCAAAGAGTTGTTGATCAGGGTTTTGCATAAATCTCCGGATGTCAAGTTCCATCCTCAGAACTGAGCAAAGAAAGAGCACAGAATTAAGAAGAAACACAAATAGGCTCCATTTATAAACATATGGATAATGCATTAGGCCATAATAATTTCCCATCCTCAAATTACATCACCCAAGAGAAATTTACGCTATTGTTTCCCTCCCTCCCTGGATTTTTTCATTCTTCCATATAACTCATCAAAGTTCACAGGTAAATACAATGGACCCCAGAAATTTAAAGGCCAAACTCATTAGACATCCTCTTCAGCATGGTTGTCAAACTGAGTTTCTAACTAGAATCATTAGGGGTCCTTAGAATTGGAATTCTACAACTATGTAAATTTGTTTTGCAAAAACCGTAGATTTACTTACTGTACTGATAAAACTTTAAATAAATGATGAAAATAAAGAATATAGTATTAATTTAGTTACATAAAACCAAAATTTAAGTTTCACCAATCATAATTCACGTACTTTCATTAAGATGTTTAGTGTGATCCTAATAATTAATATAGTTATTTGCATTTGCTGACGATTTACAATCTATAATTATTAAGATGTATTGCAAATCATTTAAATTATCATGTACGACAAGTTGGTTTTGTGTAATAATGAACATTTTCATGTTCACTATATATTTACACAAAAAATCATTATATTTATGACAAATAAATTACATCAAAGAAAGTTAAAAAATAGTGAAAAACATAGCACTCTACATATTTGTTTAATTTTTATTTAAATCGTTCAAAATATATAACCTAGAAAAAAATAACCCTCTAAAAAAGGAAACAAAAGGGAAAAAACATAAAATTAAGTAAGGTTAAGATAAACATCAAGAACCAACCCAAAAAGAACCTAAATTTAAACATATTGAATCATCTCATTTTTAAAGTTCAAAGAGATAAAAAATTGTGTAAAATTATTACACTATGATTCGACTAGATTCTACTATGTAAAATCAAGAGTCTACACGAGTTTGCCCAAAAAACGATTTTATAAGTGAGTTGAATCGAAATCCCTTCATCGACTCATAACCTCCTAGAAATGTATGAGTTGACTCGCGAGTTTAACAACCACGCTTGTCAAGAAGAAGACTCGCATTGCATAGATGACTTGGTCTCCAACACTCCCTCCAAAGAGAAACATCAGCATGAGCAAACACCTGTTTTTCAGCAACCATACGCTATTATCTGAGGCATGAGTTACAAAAGCCATATCTGACTTCAGCAAATTTTCAATGTTTCAACCACAATCTCTCTGCTGAGACCATTAAGGTAATAAAACAAACACTCTTGTTTTCTTCTTATCATTGAAAGACCTTGTGTGAGAAGAGCGTCATGGTGAATCCAGTAGCTGATTTCAAAAAAAACATATGATACAAATGCCTTTTATTGAGGCCACCAACTTCCTACTGAATTTGACAAAAGATCTCACCAACCATTGATTTATTCTGACGCTAACCTAACAGCTGTAGGCAAGATGTGTTATGGTTTTTGCAAGTATTAAATTAGTATTTCCTATCGTACGAGTCTACACAAGTAGCTCCAATCTGCTAATTCCAGTAATCACACTGAGCTCCTGCTGTCTTAAAAAGAGCTACTCGGTGATCCATCTCCTTTCCAACTATGCCTCCAAGCAAAATTGTTTCCAAGTAAACAAGTTTTTCTTCACTTTGACTATCCAGTCATACCACAAAGCCCTCACTTACCCAAACTTTGTTTACTCACACCAAAAAAGCATAAGGTCCGAGCCTCTAGCAACATGATTAAGTTCAAGAACCTAGAATATCTCTGACCGCTGGTTAGTACAAATAGTTGAAGCTTCAAGAGGCAATGGAGATGCTTAAAAGCTGTAAAATCAACTAAAGATTGCACCCTCGCAAGAAGTAACTGCATCTGTCTAGCCATAGCCACAAGCCACTGCATCTTTCTAAGTAACTAGATTATTTCCTTGCTACACTCAACATATCCATCACTTCATGTATATGAGAACCCACTTAAAAACATTGGAAACCAAAACAAAACAGCAGCACCACTGTTCTAAGAAGCATACTACAAAATTCAAGAATCAGGTCAGCAGATGTGAGGAACTTAACTCATAATCCATTTATGCAAGCCAGGAAGGCAAGAAAATGCGGGACACTAAAAGAAGATAATCTCGCAACAAACACTTTGAACGAAGACAAATACTCTGATCCAACATTGAGACTTTAGTTCCCTAACTCAAATCGTATAAAGTGAAGAGGGCTAGGCCAAAATGGATTCAGCTATAATCTAAGCCCAAGCTATTTTACAGATGAAACCTAAGTTTTTAATTAAACCTGTTGAGCCAACTAAAACATCAACAAACAAAAAAATAAGAAGATTGCAATCAGCAAAAGTACAACAACACGACAACAAAACTTAATTGCCCTCCATCTTACAAATATTGTTGGGGGGAAAAAAACATACTAAAGAATTTACTAATCCCATTCTAACATCGATTGAGAGGCAGCACTAGGACGACATCATACAGTATCGTATTACAAAACCTAAACATCCACATCAAATCTGGATCTTAAAACACGTCGCTGGGATTTTAGAAACCCAAAACCCCATATTCTAACACATCCAATCAAAACCCCAGAAGAAATCCATGAACAAAACAGATCCAAAAGAACCCAAAGACAAAAGCAACTCACGAAACCCAATTGCCAAAAGACATAAGAAATTTAACATGAGAATTCGAACTTAAATTATTTAAATAAGGTTTTGTCAGAACTAACTGGTGAGACGGTGACGAGGGTTCTGGAGAGCTTCCACCAGGAAAGGATCCACCGTTGACTCGATTGGATTGAGAGCCGTTGGGTCCATGCTTTTGTATTGACTCTTGAGCTAACCACTATCTCTCTCTTCCTTCTTCTTCTATTCTTTTTCTCTCTTTCTCTCTCCGACGAGGAAGAGAAAGGAAGGGTTGGCGTCAGGAGGAAGAAGAGGAAGAAGAAGAAGATGGCCAAAGGATAGATATATCGTATCCCCTTAGCATTGGAAAGGGAGAAAGAGAAAACCTTTAGATTTCGGGCTTACCCCGCGACGGAGAGAAAGGAAGACAAAAGAAAGACGATTTTCTTATTTATTGCTGATATTTTTATTTATTTTTTTATTTAATTGGTAACTATTATCGAATAACATACATAAAAGAGAGATAATTAAAAGATTTTTTTTAATGGAAATAGAAAAGCAATTTTTTTTTTTTTGACTAAAAGTCAGAAATATTGGCTGGTGATTGATTTGCCTAGGGTTGATTCCTTTGCTTTATTGGTGTTGAGTGAGCAATTAGTAAAAGACACGTGGGGTTTGGGATGGCTGGCAGGGATCTCATCGGGGTGGGCTCTGATTCAGTGGGAGATTTTTTTTTGGAGGGAATGGTTGGCGGAATTAGTTTGTGCTGAAATTTTCATGGGCTGAGGCTTTAGATTCGACGTCGGTACACCGGCTTAATTGAAACTTGCGACTAGGCCCAGAAGAAGGGCAATGATATTCTTTTTTGTCGAGCCCGAATTTTGCTTCTTTTCTTCTAAAAATCCCGATCCATATCAAATCCGATCCATTTGATACAGACCACTCGACAAGGAATCAGTAGGGTTTTCATAAAAAGCCCGATTTTCTGAAAAATATTTTGATTGGAGTCGCCACCGGATAAAACCGGAAAACAGGTGAACCAGAAACCAAATGGGTGGTTTGATTTCTAGTTCGGCCACTGGTATTCGAAAAACCAAAAATTGCTGAGTCCGGGGGCTACTATTTTAAAACTTAAACGGTTAGCTAGACTTGGATGGACTTTAGAAATCTTGAATTATATGGACCAAAGAGATAATTTTGGATTTTTTAATTTTTGAATTTTTTTTATTTATAAAGAGGAATTTACATGTTTACAAAAATATATACATATTTTTTTTTGTTTTTGTTTTAAAAAGGATCCTAAAAGTTTTTTTAGTTTTGTGACCGCCCCGCAGGTGCCTACGTATCCGCTAGCCCGAATCAGGTCTCCGTAGTTCGTTTTGATTTTATAAAATTTTTAATTTGTTTGTATTTTTTAATTTTGAAAACCCGCCGAGTTTAAGTATTTAATCAATTTTTATTTTGGAAATTCCTAAAGTGATCTAATTTTTGTATTTTTATTTTTGAAAATTCCTAAAAGATACTAATTTTGGAAAAACCCCATTTCTTATTTTGTTAATTTAGAAAATAACTAAATGATATTATTATATAAGCTAAGAAAACCATTTTTTTAATAACAATATATACTAGATATATGTATATATATATATAGAAAAAGGTAAAAAGAAATTTTTGTTGATTTTTTTTTCATTTAAAAAAATATATTTACAAAGGTGAGTTGCTAAAGAATAATATTCCTAAGATTAATATTATATTATTATTATTTTTTTTTTTGTTGATTTTCATGATTTATATTCAAACTAAAACTTATTCTAAAAAAACATATATTAATATAGACATACACAAATATGAATTTATTGATTTTTTTTAAAATTTTAATCAAAAAATCATGTTATAACTATACCCTAAATTTTATTTATTTCAACATTGCATTAATAAGATTGTAGAATGCATCTCAATTATGTATTTTTTTTATATCTATAAATATAAATATTTTTATTTTCTATTCATTTTTCTTCTTTTTTTTTCATTTTACCATTTTCTGTTTTTTTAATGCATCTAATAATAATAATAATAACTAATTAAAAAAATAAAATAAAATAAAAAACCTTGAACTTTATGAATTGATCTTTGAAGTGCTCGTTAAATTGATCCAATGGTGGTGGTGGTGGATCGGCTGTTGGTGATGGTGGCTTGGGAAGGTGGTGGATGCGGCTAGTGGTGGCTTGGGACGGTGGCTGGGTGTGGCTGGTGGTGGCTTGGGATTGCAGCTGGGTGCGGCTGATGGTGGCTTAGAACGGTGGCTGGGTGCGGCTGGTGGTGGCTTGGGACGGTATGGAGGTACGGCTGGTGGTGGCTAGGTATAGGAATTCCTTCTTCTCTCTCTTTTTTTTTTTTGAAATTTTTCTTCAGATTTCTTTTTTCGGAAATTTTTCTATTATCTTGATCTTGTATCTTGAGGAGGATCGGGGTTGTGGTTTATATAGAGCGGGAAGGGAGATGAAAGAATCAGGACCATTAATGGTCGTTACAAAACTTGAATTCGGCCGTTAATGGCCGTCGGTTACGAATTGATTCGAAGGATCGGGAGTTACAAAATTGCCAATATAAATTCGTTTTAAAGCACATTGATGATTGAATTTAAAGTAAATAAGTGTCTTTTGATCTTCCTATAAAAAAAAGAAGCTAAAAACGAGCTTAAATGCTCAAAAATGGCGGACACAGAGATGAGGAAGATGACGCGCGTGTGTCTTCTAAGGCCCGTGAGATTCCATTGCACGCGTGTCAAAATAAAAACATCTGCGCGCGCTCCTTCTGGTTTGAACCTCGGTCTCCTACACTCCAAATGCATGCCTTTACCAACTGAGCTGAATGTTTTCCTCGTTAACTAACCCCCTTCAAATATACTTAACCCCTTCAAACTAGGCTTAATATAATTCAAATGAAAACGAGCCAAATTTGATACGAGTTTGTGATTCAAATTAATTTCCAAACATGACAAGACCAATAATTTTTTTATATATTAATTTTTTTTTCAATTTTTAAAACTTCTAAAAGCTTATTTATTAAAGATGGGGTTTTTTATTATTTTTTTTTTTAATTTCTTAATTTTCAAATTTTTATATTCTTTTCCAATTTTGTAATTTTTTATTTTTTAATTTAGCTAATTTATTTATTTTTTTCAATTTTCAATTTTTATTGTATTTTCTACCTTTTTTATAATTTTTATGATTTTTTTTTATTATTATTTTTTTATTTTCAAAAAGGGGGGAAAAATGGGGTGTCGACAGCTGCCCTCTTTATGGTGGAGTTTGAACAAAACTCCACTATAAAGACAAAAAAGACACCATTATTGCCCAAGATCTAAACCTGGCAGATTAAACTACAAAACTTCACCCTAACAAGCAGGGATTTTGGGACTGGCCGGTGGCCAACTTTGATAGCTAAGGATTTTTGAAATGGTCACCTTGATAAACAAGGATTTTGGAAAATGTCACCTTGATAAACAAGGGTTTTTTTGGTCACCTTAATGAACAAGGGTTTTTGGGTCACCTTGGTAGACAAGGGTTTTTAGGTCACCTTATTAAACAAGGGTTTTGGGTCACCTTGATAAACAAGGATTTTGGAGTCACCTTGATAAACAAGGATTTTGGGGTCACTTGATAAACAAGGGTTTTGGGGTCACCTTGATAAACAAGGGTTTTGGGATCACCTTGATAAACAAGGGTTTTGGGTCACCTTGATAAACAAGGGTTTTGGGTCACCTTGATAAACAAGGATTTTAAGGTCACCTTGATAAACAAGGGTTTTTGGGTCACTTGATAAACAAGGGTTTTGGTCACCTTGATAAACAAGGGTTTTGGTCACCTTGATAAACAAGGGTTTTGGGGTCACCTTGACAAACAAGGGTTTTGGGTCACCTTGATAAACAAGGGTTTTGTCACCTTGATAGACAAGGGTTTTTGGGTCACCTTGATAAACAAGGGTTTTGGGGTCACCTTGATAAACAAGGGTTTTTGGGAAGATCACCTGATAAAAGGGATTTTTGAAAACTTTGCGCCTTGAAGGGGAGAAAAACTTTTTAGAATACTGAAGTTCTAAAACTAAGAAATACCAAGGTTCGAAATGTGATGGGAATACTGAAACTCCAACAACTAGGATAACTAGGGTTCTAAATGCTTGTGCGAAATTGCTAATCTTTTTGAAAATTAACACAGGATGATAAAAGTGCTCATTCTTGAAAACATTTTTTAAAAATTGCTGAAGTGCTTGCAAATCACTTTTTTTTTTTTTTTTTTAAATTGTCTTTTTACACGAATATTTGAAAAATTATTAATGTTTCTGAAATATTGGATTGCTAATAAGCGGGAAATTGTATTGACCCTTGAAAAACTTTGGTCACATAGTGGACTTGTTTCATTGCTCAACAGTCATCTTCTTTGGTTATGATAGACTCAAAATTGGTTTTTATCAGGGGTGATCATGGCATAAAATGTCTTTTCAGGGTGATTCTCACTGAAGGGGTGTATCTGGGACTTGTCCCACTCTAGCATTATAGCTTTGGGTATGTGAAGCTCCTTAGTCGAAGGGAAATAATGTCCCATGATTTGTCAATGATTCTGGAATTTGCTTAAGGTATCTAACCTTTCATCTCAAATCAGTATAGAACTGGGTTTACCATCTGAGTAGAAAATTGTAAACATCATCAATCGCTTATTGTAAGGGATTCAACATTCGGGTGACACATCTCATGTAGAAGGGGTGACTGGATTTATTGGGGCTTTCCATGTTTCTCATGTGCTCATTCTTATTTCTTTTAATTCAGGTGTTATCATGAACTTAGGGGCCCATTCTTTTGACTCTTAAGATGTTTGTTCCTAGAGAAAGATCTTTTAATGAAATTGTCCAGTCTAAGAGGACTTCCTCACACTCTCATGTGGCTTATTTTCACTCAAGACTTCAATTCCCTAAATTATGGTCCAACTTGGAAGTGATACATTCTAAGTCAATCTGATAGGTCTTTTTAGGACTGAAATGTAGGCTTTTGGTCAATGGTTTAGCAAATGAAGGATATTCATGTGAAGGAAAAATTTTAAATGGATTCAATTCAATCATCATCCCGGGTTTACAAGTCAAGAACCTTTAGGAAGAACTAAGCTGTATTTGCCCCAGTTTCGTGGGTGAATGTTGTTTAGGATAAATTTAGTTCTTCGATCAGAAGATTCTACTTGGGAGGAATGTGTATGAGTATGTGGTTTTTTGAATTCTGAAGCTTTGAGCCATGTGTAAAAAGCATTGGCATTGTGGGCATTGAATTTGATAGGCCTAAAGTTTGAAGAATATTTTGCAATCTGTAAAGGGCTTTGATGACTTGGAAATTTTTGGTTTAAGGGGCTATGATGCCTTTTTTTTTTTTTTGTTTCTCCCTTTTCCTCTTTTTTTTTTTTTTTTTTGACTAGCTTTTTGAAAAGAATCACTTTTGAATTTCTTTATTTTGCCCCAAAATAAATTGAAGCCCAGAATGATCAGGTGTGCTCAAGTATGTGTATGGTAAAAGACTCTTCTTCATTTCAAAAGGCACATGACATATCGATCACAATCATTACCCATGAATTGGTGCAACTGAGGCAAATACAGCTCATTTTATCCTTTTTTCTCCAATTTAATTGATCACCCTAACCTCCATTTTGCCCCAGTATGGGGTGGTTCTTAACAGGGTTTAATTTGAAAAGTTTCTCCTTAATTGGCTCAAATGGGTTTGCAAGGGATATAAGTGTTGGGGACAAAAGAATTGAATACCTATCGTCATTTTGACTGATGTATCAAATGCAAGGTAGACTTCCTCTAAGGAACAGTCGATTTCCTCAATTGATTATCGCTCAGCTCTCTTATGTTTAGGGTAAGTATTTGGGATAAGATTTGCCTCTTGTCATTCTGAACTATTCCGATTAAAAGATTCTTTCCCATGTGTAGAGATTTTTGAAACTTCTAAGAGTCATTGGTCTTTCGAGTGCTACAACCCCTATCTTAGTGAATCCAAATTTTCAAGATCCCTGAACGAGCTAACTCTTGTCTTCATTCAAAAACATGCCCCTACTTAAAACTTTGCCCCAATTTATGGCAGACCGATTAATGATTTCCTTCTTTAATTGCCCCAGCCATGGCTAACTTGTAAACAACAAATCCCTTCAGGATGAATTAGGTACCAGTATGATCTGATCTTGGTTGGACCCTCATTCACTCTAAGCATTTTTTCATATGTGGGAGGAATGGGCCGGCGAGCACATTTTAAATGAGTAGAGATGTGGGCTTTTGGACTTCTTTTAGTGGATGAGGTGTTTGGATTAGCTCTTGCTGGTGTGAATGACTATTGACCATTGGATTAAATCCGTCCATCTAAAGTAATTTTAGGGTCTGGAAATATTCCCACTTATTAGCAATCTTTATTAAAAAATTTTTTGATTTTTTTTTTTTTTTGGTGGAAGACTCTTTTTCTTTGGAAATCTTGTTTAAAAAGGAGGAAAGAATTGGAAATTGCCCCAAATTAAAAAGATAAAAATTTCATCATTTTTTTTAAAGAAATTATTTACAAAAGGATGGGGTTTTAGAGAATTGCTCCAGAAAAACCTTTTTTTATTTGATTTTTTTTTAAAAAACTTTCAAAAGGTGATATGATTAATGTGAGCGCCTAAAGTTAGACTTCTACTGACAAGAGGTGGGTAAATCCTATTTACAAGGGCAGACTGGACTCTATATAACCACTGATATTGATTGGAATTTGCTATTTTTCAGTGTTTCCTATTTGATGTACAAATAAACTCTATTGACTTTTATTAACAAAGGGCATACTTTCTATAACTATGACAAGTTCTACTTAACAAGGGATTTTTTTTTTATATATATTTTTCAAATGAGTAGCATATGTGGGTTTTTTTTTTTTTTTTTAAGAGTAACTACAAAGGTGTGATAAACTTTATATACAAAATAGTGGATTTTAACTAGATTGTCTAAACAAGTTTTATCTACAAAGGTCATGATTTCTACCAAAATTCTATACAGGTATGTATTTACAAGGGTATTAGTCCTAAAAAGGGGTACTGAATTCTATTTAAAAAACTTTAGACATGAGCCTCTTTTTTCTTTTCTTTTTTTTTTTTTTTGTGAAGTTTATTGTTTTATGAATAGATGATTATGTAAATATGGACTGGTTAGCTTATTTGGCATAAAAACTAAATAGGTGGATATTTACAAGGTGGTCTTAAAAAGGTATTGAATTCTATTTAACAAATTGTAGGCTTAAGACTTTTTTTTGGTATTTATTATTTTTTTATTTTTTTTTTGTAAGAAGCATAAGCAATTTTTTTTTTTTAACCACATGATTTATTTTAAGGGGTTTATTCACATACTTAATGGAAAAATATTTACAAAAATCCCATGGATAAGTTCTGACTTTTCATTTTTTTATGCTTTTTTATTTTATTTGTATGTTTTCTATTATTTATAAAATATAAATTATTTGTTTATTTTTACATAAAATTTTATCTTAAGAGATTTATTTGCAAGTTTTATTGAGAAATATTTACAAAAAAAAAATGTATAGGCAAACATAGTTTTATTGTTTTATCCTATTCTTTTTATTATTTTCTAAATTCAACAAATTTAAAACTATTTAAAAATTACAATTTATTCATTAGTTTAAAAAGAATTGATTTTAATCATTTATTATTTTTTTTGTGAAGGATATTATGAAAACAACAAGAACACACAAGCATACAAAAATATTTACAACAATCAGAAATTATGGTAGGTTCTAGGGGCACCCCGTTCTATAATCTCACTGCCCCTAGTAGGAACAGGTCATTAATTATGTCAAAACGGGGCTGGAGGAGCCTAATCACCATCGGGCAGTGATAAAATCACATTAACCCATAGGCTACACAATGGCCCTCCGACTTAGTTTCTAATGGGCCCAGGTCGGCCCGTTCTAAATACATTAAAAAAAAAATCACAATATATATACACAAAATATATACACAACACACATATATTGCAAAATATTTTATTAAAAAAAACATACCTCAAGATCCATTAGCTATTTTATATTGACTCCTGCAAAACAAAAGACTTGAAGGCAAATATTTACAATGATATGTACAAAGGCCATGCTTCCAAATTTTCAAAATTTTTAAGCCCATTAAGCCTAGATGAGCCCACTGAATTTGATTCCCCAGTGGAGTCGCCAAGCTGTCGAGCCCGAATTTTGCTCCTTTTCTCCTAAAGGTCCCGATCCATATCAAACCCGACCCATTTGATACAGACCACTCGACAAGGAACCAGTAGGGTTTTCGTAAAAAGCCCGTTTTCTGAAAAATATTTTGATTGGAGTCGCCACCGGCTAAAGCCGGAAAAAAGGTGAACCAGAAACCAAATGGGTGGTTTGTTTCTAGTTCGGCCACTGGTATTCGAAAAACCAAAAATTGCTGAGTCCGGGGGCTACTATTTTAAAACCTAAACGGTTATCTAGACTTGGATGGACTTTAGAAATCTTGAATTATATGGGCCAAAGAGATAATTTTGGATTTTTTAATTTTTGAATTTTTTTTATTTATAAAGAGGAATTTACATGTTTACAAAAATATATACATATTTTTTTTTTGTTTTAAAAAGGATCCTAAAAGTTTTTTAGTTTTGTGACCGCCCCGCAGGTGCCTACGTATCCGCTAGCCGGAATCAGGTCCTCGTAGTTCGTTTTGATTTATAAAATTTTTAATTTGTTTGTATTTTTTAATTTTGAAAACCCGCCAAGTTTAAGTATTTAATCAATTTTTATTTTGGAAATTCCTAAAGTGATCTAATTTTTGTGTTTTTATTTTTGAAAATTCCTAAAAGATACTAATTTTGGAAAAACCCCATTTCTTATTTTGTTAATTTAGAAAATAACTAAATGATATTATTATATAAGCTAAGAAAACCATTTTTTTAATAACAATATATACTCGATATATGTATATATATATATATATAGAAAAAGGTAAAAAGAAATTTTTGTTGATTTTTTTTCATTTAAAAAATATATTTACAAAGGTGAGTTGCTAAAGAATAATATTCCTAAGATTAATATTATATTATTATATTTTTTTTTGTTGATTTTCATGATTTATATTCAAACTAAAACTTATTCTAAAAAAACATATATTAATATAGACATACACAAATATGAATTTATTGATTTTTTTTAAAATTTTAATCAAAAATCATGTTACAACTACACCCTAAATTTTATTTATTTCAACATTACATTAATAAGATTGTAGAATGCATCTCAATTATGTATTTTTTTTATATCTATAAATATAAATATTTTTATTTTCTATTCATTTTTCTTCTTTTTTTTTTCATTTTACCATTTTTTTGTTTTTTTAATGCATCTAATAATATAATAATAATAACTAATTAAAAAATAATAAAAATAAATAAATAAAAACCTTGAACTTTATGAATTGATCTTTGAAAGTGCTCGTTAAATTGATCCAATGGTGGTGGTGGTGGATCGGCTGTTGGTGATGGTGGTTTGGGAAGGTAGTGGATACGACTGGTGGTGGCTTGGGACGGTGGCTGGATGTGGCTGGTGGTGGCTTGGGATGGCGGCTGGGTGCGGCTGATGGTGGCTTGGGACGGTATGGAGGTGCGGCTGGTGGTGGCCGAGTGTAGGAATTCCTTCTTCTCTCTCTTTTTTTTTTTTGAAATTTTTCTTCAGATTTCTTTTTTCGGAAAATTTTCTATTATCTTGATCTTGTATCTTGAGGAGGATCGGGGTTGTGGTTTATATAGAGCGGGAAGGGAGATGAAAGAATCAGGACCATTAATGGTCGTTACAAAACTTGAATTCGGCCGTTAATGGCCGTCGGTTACGAATTGATTCGAAGGATCGGGAGTTACAAAATTGCCAATATAAATTCGTTTTAAAGCACATTGATGATTGAATTTGAAGTAAATAAGTGTCTTTTGATCTTCCTATAAAAAAAAAGAAGCTAAAAACAAGCTTGAATGCTAAAAAATGGCGGACACAGAGATGGCACACACGCGCGTCTTCTAAGGCCCGTGAGATTCCATTGCACGTGCGTCAAAATAAAAACATCTGCGCGCGCTCCTTCTAGTTCGAACCTCGGTCTCCTGCACTCCAAATGCATGCTTTTACCAACTAAGCTGAATGTTTTCCTCATTAACTAACCCCCTTCAAATATACTTAACCCCTTCAAACTAGGCTTAATATAATTCAAATGAAAACGAGCCAAATTTGATACGAGTTTGTGATTCAAATTAATTTCCAAACATGACAAGACCAATAATCTTTTTTTTATATTAATTTTTTTTCAATTTTTAAAACTTCTAAAAGCTTATTTATTAAAGATGGGGTTTATTATTATTATTATTTTTTAATTTCTTAATTTTCAAAATTTTATATTCTTTTCCAATTTTGTAATTTTTTATTTTTTAATTTAGCTAAATTATTTATTTTTTACAATTTTCAATTTTTATTGTATTTTCTACCTTTTTATAATTTTTATGATTTTTTTAATTATTATTTTTTTTTATTTTCAAAAAGGGGGCAAAAATGGGGTGTCGACATTTTTGAATTTATTTTTTTGATAAACTTTATTATCAAACCATACATCTATGCGTCTAAAGGACATAATAATAAAATATAATTTCGTCGTGTACATCGTGTTGTTATTATCGCATTCATAGGGTGTGAATTTTGCACCATGTAGGATCTCAAAAGAGTGGAATAAAGATGGCACATGGGTTAAATAATGGTGGTTGGAATAAGAGATAATTGGTCTCAATTGTGAAAGCATGTGTAATAGGTGATGGATAAAGTATACTAACTTAAATTTTTCCCAATGAGCTTATCATGAGTCTAGAGTTTAGTCTTTCTTATTGAATGCATGAATTTGCCTAAGAAGAATGGAGATTAGTCACTATTCTAAACTGACAAAACTAAATCTCCATAGCTCATCCTAAAATGCAAATCAAACTTCTTAAACCCTATTACTAAACCTAATGAAACAAATCAATATGTGTAAAAAGACTCATGTTTTGACGGGATCTCCTTTTTTTTTCACTTATTTCTAGATATTTTGATGAATAGTCTCATTAAATTGGTAATTAATTGAATGATATCGCAATTTTTAGGTCTCTATAGTGAAAATTGAGCATAAATGGAGTAAATCGAGCTTCATGTGCCTTAATGAAGAATTTTACAGGTTTTAAAAGAGGTTGTATTCAACATAACTACATCATGACTGTGTCGAGTGGACGTATTGAGGTTATAATCCAATCAAGTGCTAATACAATCAAAACATGACCAAATCAAGAGGTATTGGTGCCTTAGTTTGTCAGTAGAGTATCTTGGACTTAGGCTTTGAATTGAATGGGCCTACAAAACAACGATGAGTTAGTGGGCACCAGAAGGTTATTTGGTGCAACCACTCTAACAGTCAAGTTAGTATGATGATAAAAGTGGTGAATGAATAAAATACCATAATATAGGTTAGATGTTATCAACTTGTCCTCTGAGTGCATATTGGGATACCATTTAAGGTGTATTGGCAATTGAAGGTCACTTTGAGCAGTTGCTAGATTGTGGGAGTAATGGCGAGTCATAAACGTTGTTTGCTTAGTGGCCAGCATACCACTAAGACACTTCCCAATAATATATGGGGTGGTACACTGTGGACAGGTAGGCCAATCAACGTAAAAATTAATGGTTGAGCAAACTTGATGTCTTTTCTATCTAGTTAATTTTTGTCATGGATGACCAAGAACCTAAATTTCCAAAAATTAGAAAAAAAATCGAAATAAAGCAAATTAGGGTTTAAAATATTTTTGGATAAAAAATTTTCAAGGAAATCAAAACAATGTAATTTGGTGCCATACTTTTGCAAAATTACAATTTTATCCCCTACCAGGAACCTATATGAAATTAAAATTAAAAATTTCATTAAAATAAATAAATTAGACGTATTTGAACTAATTAAATCAATATTATCCCACAATATTAATTAAAAACTTTAGACTAGTTAAAGCTAGTTAAGGTTTCCACATATGTAATATTTGATGCATAGGATTGTGTCATGTGGTATAACGTAATCAAAGCCATCACATTGTCGTTCTAAAACCCTAGCCACATCCCTTTCCTTTCTCATATATATTTGTTCCACTTCATTTTTATGCTCCTTTTTCTAGGACCCTCTCCATGGTCTTAAAGGAGGTAAGCTAAAACCCTAAATCATAGTCTCCTTTTAGTAATAATTAAACTAGATAAATGGGAGATTAGCACTAGTTAGCTTCTAATATATATTTTACATTGGAAAATAGAGAGAACCAAGAGGTATTAGAAAAGAAAGAAGATACTCAAGCTTCATCAATTGTATGCTAAGGTAAGACTTTGAATTTAGAAGGTGTTTTTAGAGTTCTTTGAGCTTTAGGTACTTGGATATATGTTTAGAGTAGCTGAATTCCGACTTTTAAATGATTTTGGAAGTGTTCATTTGGAATTAATGCTAGAATAAGTGACAAGGTGCAAAACTGTGAAAGATAGGCCCTAAACTAGCAAATGTTGTTGAGATTTATTGTAGAAATGATTGTTAGGTGCATGGGTAGCATGTAAGACTAGGAACTTCAATGTCGAGCTACTTCAAATTTGGTATATCTTAATTGTAACACCCTACATTCATTATGTACACTAGACTTCCTTATTTATCTGTAGTACTAAAGGTACCTGAAAAATAGGAACGCCATGCCATCCCCAAAATAAGGATGAGGCAAAAATAGTTTTCAACCTAAGACTGTTCTCCACAAACCAATCACATTGTACATATGAGCACCTCCTGCAACCAACTTAAGATTATAGGATTATCACCATGGCCAAGTTTCAATATCCAAAGCTATCATAAGATACTATCAGTATCATAAATACATCTAATGCCATTCTTAAGCTCATCAATACATATGCTTGAAGCAAGACCAAGAGAAAGTTGTAACTTGTACCAAGCAATTATATACACTTACTTAGTATTTACATAGCATAGAACTTGTTACAAAGCACTACTTTAATCTATCTACAAAATTTAAAAATCACGAGATATATTTCTCTTAATAAAATAGGTAGTCGATACGCCAAAGTCAAGTTTCCAACTAGCAACTTGTCTTATCTTCCCCTATATTTGAGGTTATCACAAGAATCCAACCTCTCAACTCATTTAAACTAAAGTGAGTACAAAAGTAAGACAAGAGGGTAACCACACATGTGTCATTTGTTCCATAAATGATTATAAAGTATAAACTATGAACAGTAATTCTAGCAATCAAAACAAAAACATTTCTTAAATTCAACTATTCAACTAGCTTTACATAGTAGTAATACTAGTCTATTTCACCAACTTATTATTCATCGGATTTTAAGTAAAAACAAGTGAATCAACAATTAGTTGATAACACGTTTCTAAATCCTTCAAAGTTAATCACAACAAGTGATAACTCTAGGTATTCCTAATTAATTAGTATGGTGTATTCAACTTAAATTGACCACTACGACTCATAATTTAGTAAAAGAAAGAGGGTATATACTCATCTTTGGCAATGTAGTACAATAGTAAAACATAGTGTAGTTTCACGGGTTCAAGAGTCACTCCATGTTTATAAGTTTGAGTTAGTAGCAGTGGTATTGAGCTAGAAATTATTACTTCATAAGTTTCATTCTATTTAAATTTAAACCACTTTTCTTCATTAATCCTCATAATTCTAGAAAAAAGCACTATGCCTAATAATGCCACATCCAAGCATTCATATTATCATTTCTCTATTACGTGTTCCGTCTAAACCATGTTAACTAATCCTCCACTCCAATATTTATTTCATCATAATCATCACTAATTGATAAAATGAGCATCCTTCCTAATCCTAGACAATATTTGAGCCTTATAATAGCTATTTCCCATTGTCATTTTTATAAAACTAGAAAGCTGCATTAAGTATAATATAAATTCACAAGATCATATTACACGGGACTAATTATTAAGGAAAATAAACCCGCACCGACTCACATAATGGCTTATCATCATGAAATAGCCTAACATTTATGCATAATTATACTTAATATATATTTTAATTTATTTAAATTATGAAAATTTTGTTAAATGTTTAGTTGAGTAGAATTTAATGAGTTAGAGTGATGTGGTAATTGTATTGTATAAAATTGTTTGTCTTATGTATGTTGGATCAAAACTTGCATTTAAACAAAACCTAACCCAAACCAAACATAACAGATTTTTTAGCCTAAAATCAAGCACAAATTAACATTGAATTTTAGCCCAAACCCAAGCATTTTCCTCTCTAAAGCAGCTTCCAAAGTCAAACTAAACAAGGATAAACACAACTCATTTTTCACAAATTTCATAAAGACAAAATAGACCCTAAAAACGATTTTTTTTAGCCTCTATATCCCTTCCTTTTAGTTCAAATTTCGTTCATCAATTCACCAAGACTCCTTTCCATTCGTCATCTACAATCTAAAGTCACTCAAGGTAAGATTATGTGCTTCATGGTTATATATTTCTTTTTTTCATGTAAGAATGATTCTTGTTATAGTAGGATCTTACTGGTTTGAATATGGTTTTGAGGATTTATGTTGATCAATGAAGCTAAATAAGTTTTTGGAGTGTATTGAATAAGTATATGGAAGTGTTGAAGTGTTTGGGAATAGATAAGTTGTGGTGGATAAGTTGTGATATGTGTAGGAGTTGTTTGAGTTAGTGAATGAGTTGGTGATAATTGTAAAGTGTTGAAAAGTTGATTAAGAAGTTGTTTAATGTTAGGATGTTAATTTTATGTATATTCGGAGTTGTTGAGAGCATGTGGTATATTGTATAATGCTTGTATACTGTTTTAGTTTATGTAGGATATGTGAAAAATGTATAAAAATAAAGTTTGAAATAAGGGAAGTTTGAAAAAAAAATTCAAACAGCCTGTCAAAAGCGCTTAATTAGGCGCTTAGGACACCCTTGTCATAGTGCTATGACAATTTATAAGTAGCTTAGCAGATATTTGATAGGGCTAATTGTGTCGGCATAACATTTACTTATTCTTAGGAGGAAGTAATATGATTCAATTCACGTTTATGGGACAGTTGAACTAAGTGATATTATAGATTAAGTTAAGTAAAGATGAGAAACGACTATGATCCCTAAATGAAGCTACTATTTGTATGGTTGGGGTTACTGCACTGGCCGATCATATGCAATAGGCATGGTGGTTAACCTGAGAGAATCCTGAATTGATGATACATATAGGATGTCGCAGAGAGAGGTGTGGAACGAGGAACAGCAAACCTGGTTTCTCGAGTGCGCGAGTATGGCAAAAGATCAAATCAAGTAGACTTGATCATTCTTGACTCGTTCTTGATAGAATAAATGCTTTGATCTTTCTTGGAGATGTTTCAGCAGAGTATCTACATTGCTCTCAATCTTAGCAATCTGCAGAATACCCCCAAATGAGAGGAGGAGCATCCTATTTATAAATGTTGGAGGCTAGCAGTAGCCGTTGGATGAATCCGGATGGATAGTAGAGATGAAGCATTGCTTGCAACCATTGGATCTCTTTCATAAATCCAACGACTAGAATCCATTCCTTCTTTTATGTATGTGGGAATGCGCTTTGGATATGGGTCTAGAATAGAATGAAGGCTTATAATAAAAATGGAGCTCATTTTCTTATTAAAATATCCATTTTTAATATAAAATAAAAATAGGCTTATTTTATTCCAATAAGCCTTATTTTAGCCAAACAAAGCCCAAATTAACCCATGAAGATATTTTTTTAGTCTACTTTTCGCGTACAAGAAATCCGAATAAGGCCGAGAGCGGAATAAACCGATCTGACGATCTCTATTCTAAGCCTACCAAGTCAAATCTCCTACGACATTCCTTATTGGACTCAGTCTTCTAAGCCTTATCACTAGCCTAGAAGACCAACCCGTGGCATTAAATTGGGTGGAAAACCCAATTACCGAAATGACCTCTACATTTTGCCCCCTGGCCAAAAGCTCCTTTAACAAAATTATAAAAGGGTTTTTGTGCATTTCATTAAGCGGATTTTCTCTTCAAAGTTGTTGTAGAACACTAATAAGAAGTTTCACTTGACATGAAGTTGTGCACTGCATTAATATAGCCAATGCTTCTTATATTTGTCAATGAACCAAACTTGTTATATTCGTGGATGAAATAAAGTGAGTTGAAGTAGTCTTCTTCAAACTTATTGTAAAATATCTGATGAAGCAATTTTGTTGTCGCATAAGCACTTAGGTTACTGAGTGGACCAATATGTCCTAAGATTTCCTTTTATAGATTGAACTAACATGAAATAGTGTTATTCTTCTTCTTCTTCTTTTCTTCTTTTTTTTTTTTTTTTTTTTTTTTTTTATCAAGGCTTCCAATAACAATTTCTCCTTGACTTTCTTTGTTATCTTAGGTGACTACCTGGTCCATTATTACTTTTGCTTACTGTAATTGATATTTATAACTGACACAAAAATAATTTCCTTTATGTGTCATAAAATCACCATTACGAATGGAAATTAAATCTTTATATATGTGCTAACTGAAAAGGTCTATAATTTCTAAATAATCCGAGAAATTTAATTTTGAATCTTCTCTTATTCCATCTTTCATATTCATAATTTCAACTTCTCATCTTCCCCCTTTTACATTCATTATTTCGACCTTTTCATCTTCCTCCTTTTACATTCATAATTTTAACCTTTTCATCTTGCTCTTTTTGCATTCATTATTTAGACATTTCATCTTCCTCTTCTTACATTTATAATTTTGACCTTCTTATCTTCCTCCTTTTACATTCATTATTTCGACCTTTCATTATCCTCTTCTTACATTTATAATTTTGACCTTTTCGTCTTCCCCCTTTTGCATTCATTATTTCGACCTTTTATCTTCCTCTTCTTACATTTTGACTTCTCATCTTCCCCCTCTCACATTTATAATTTCAACTTTTTCTTTTTTTTTTTATAATGCTTTAATATTTGACTGAAAACATTAAGATAAGCTCCAAAGCATAGTGGTAAATGGGGCAGATACTGTCGCGTAAGTGATGCGAAGCCCTAGAGTGAGCAGCAGTGCGATAGCATTTTGCCCCCTTACAAGGGGGACAAGAAATTGTGTCGAGGTATGCTGGATAGTATGGGAGTGCAGGTGTGATGCCCCCGATGTAAAGGACGAGGTGTAATCTTGTAAAATTTCCATTACTTGATTAGTGCACTTCCACCTCCTTTGGCACTATTATATGTATACACACACTTCAAAGAAAGGAGTTAGAGGCTTTATTACACTCACTAATGTTGCATTCCCACATTTAAGAAAATCTTTATATATCAATTGACCCTTCATTTTCCAATCAAAAAGTGTAACCATTAATAAAAATTTAATACCTTTATTGCAAGGATAGTCGAAGGCTTCCTGATCCGTAACGGTCACATGCTATAGTTATTATCTCATATATATATATATATATATATGAACCCTCCTTGAGAACATTTGGACTTTCTTGCTTCAAATCTCGAAATGATGTTTCTGATACATTAGCATCAAATTCAAGATCGGTGTTTACAGCCATAAAGTGACTCCCTCTCCTTCCACCATGCATGCATGTGAACCAATGCCGACTATACCGGTGTAGGTTGCTACCGTATCAAGCAATATAACATGTTGAGATCGTCATCACTTTCTCTTCCGAAAAATAATAGAAGGACATTTCCGACCAATTGATTTTCGGCTCCGATCTCACCATGCGAAAGCTATTTGTTCGAGGTCTAGGTTGCAATCCATTACGATAGCCTCGTTTTTGCCTTATTGACTTACAGAGAGAAGGCATAAAAAATGATTGGATAAGTCCTCATCGCTTTTGAATTTTAAGACATTTTCTGATGTGCCAACGCGTACTCTTGATGAGGTAGAATGAGATTCAAATTGGCATCCATTCCACCCTTATTCATTTTAATTCCATTCCCGATTGGGAACTTGCAATCCTTATTCTTGAAGAATTCCATGATGGAATATAAGAATCAAGCTTCTTCCATTCTTTGCTAGACTTGGCATGGGCTCATGACTAGACTTGT
This sequence comes from Combretum micranthum, assembly GCA_024138025.1. Classification (NCBI taxonomy): domain Eukaryota; kingdom Viridiplantae; phylum Streptophyta; class Magnoliopsida; order Myrtales; family Combretaceae; genus Combretum; species Combretum micranthum. The sequence continues at coordinate 635,637 of JAMXBD010000568.1, forward strand.
GTCACTTTGGCACCCGACCTCTGGCATGAGCCCATGAGTGGACTTATGTTATTCTGGCACCTAACCTCTTTTAGCTTGATACGAGTCCACATGCACCTACATTGCTGCTCTATACTAAATTCTACTTCAATAAGGATTGAGGGATCACATGCGCCTACACCTCTGCTCCATGTTCAATTGTACTTTCCAAAGTCAGTTATCAAAGACCAATCTTTATGGGTATTGTACATAATCAAAACATCTCAACATAGTTAGAAGTGTTGTCATTCTGTTGTCGAAGATTAATTCTATCAGTGAAGCAAATTAATTCGTTAGTAAGATTTGTTCTCCATCATGCTGGTAGCACTCCGCAAGCAAACTATCGATGTTTTGTCAACTAGTGTCAACATTTCATTATGGGAGTTGGAATATCCTTAATGTCATCTCCACTTTCCTATTGTAATACTTAGTCAAACAATGATCTGTATTTGTAAAGTCAGGAAATCACACTAGGGAGAGGTCCAAAGTAGTCAACGTGCTCTACTTACGCATTAAGCATACTCTAAAAGTTATCACTAATATTGGGTGACATGGTTGCTTTTAAGGTATTGGGAGCTCATGTTTGCCATCATCAACTAAACATCATGCTCACATGCATGTATCGATTCGTCATCACAATGTGCATTGTTCTCTTTGCATTGGAGATAATTGCATTGTTCTCTTTACATCACTTCAACGTGCTTCATCTCAAGTGCTTATGTCAAGTGATTGTTCCCAAGATAGGTATATGCTTCCTGTAGTAGTCACGTTTAAGAAAAACCTAAAAACCTCATGTATCAACTTCTTCTCCCCCAATTGATGGCACGTCATTATATGACGGGGCAGCAACTCATACCATGATATCACTTATAGTTTGTGCATTCATAAAGTTGCTTCAACTCATAATATCATCTGATATAGGATTACAGATGTCATGTCTATCATGGTTTCGCTTCGAGATTGAAGGCCGACTGTACTTTAACCACATGATTATAATAAGTTACAGAGAAGGGCATTGCATCTGTGGCATACTTAAAAGGAGATGCTTCTACTGAACGGTTATGACGACCATGAAGTGATCGTTTTGATCAATCATGGATGAGATCCATTTAACCTTGTTTCTGCAAAATGGTGTTACGATCGTCAGGCCTACTGTGGAGTTGTTTCAACTCATCATTGTTGAGATCACTTCGATCTTGCAAATAATGTAGCACAAATGAGTATTGCACCATCGCATGCTTAAGAGCAGATGCTTCTACCAAGCGATAGCAATTCTATTAAGTGATAGCAACTACCATGGAGTGATCGCTTCGATCAACCATGGATGAGATCACTTCGACCTTAATTATGCAAAACGGCGTTACGGCTACCAAACCTGCTATGGAGTTGCTTTGACTCATCACAGCAGTGATTGCTTTGATATCATAAATGGTGTTGCAGAAGTGGGTATTGCACTTGTCACATGCTTAGAAGCATATGCTTCTACCAAGCTACAACGACTATCATGGAGTGATCGCTTCGATCAAACATGGACTTTAATTCTGCAAAATGACGTTATAGCTGCCAAGCTTGCTATGGAGTCGCTTCGACTTATCACAGCTGTGATCACTTCGATCTTATAAATTATGTTACAAAAATGGGTATTGCACCCACCGCAAACTCAGGAGCAGATGCTTCTGCCAAGCAATAGCAACTACCATGGAGTGATCACTTCGACCAACCATGGATGAGATCACTTCGACCTCAATTCTTCGAAACGGTATTACGGCTGCCAAGCTGCTATGGAGTTGCTTCGACTCATCACAGCTGAGATCGCTTAGATCCCAAGTGAAGAACACTGGACAAACATATTTATGCATTATATGCTTATCAGAAGTGGTTTAAACATAAGTACAAGCGAGTATAAAATAAGATAGATGAGAAGGGAAAGGGAAAAAAAACTTGATTATCATTATTGTTTACTTTGTTTCTCTTCCCTATTACAAAATGGGAATGAGTAATAGGCAACTTTTGCCTTTAGTACACTATAAAAAAAAAAAAAAAAGACTACTCATTATATGTGCCTTCATCATTCATCATTTGCGCATCATTGTCTTCAAGCTCCAGTTCACCATTGCGAACTTTTTCATTAAAAATCCTCTGCAGCATCCGACAATCTTTTGTTGGGTGTCCCATCATCCGATAGAACCTACAAAACTTCGCATCTCCTTTCTCCTATACAGTGGCTTCTCGCTCAATCCTTGGTAATCTGAGGAAACTATCCTTTAACCATAGGTCAAGCACAGCACACGGGAAAGGTGGAACTTCCTGAGCACCATCTCTTCTGGGTTTTCTGCTACCCTAGAAGCTTCTCCCTTGAGCAGTGCTCACCAAGTTGTCGCTTCTTATTTGGACCACCGCTTTGTTTGATAATAGAATTGCTTGTCCTTCATGCATTCTCCACCGACATCAAGAATGACTTAAGTGACAAATTCTCCAAGTGCACAACATACTCTATGAGCATACCCTGGATGCAGATTTTGATAAGTTGAATTTTGTCACATATATCCTGGATATCTAAGGAGCGTTCCTTGAAATGCTCAATGTACTCCATAAAATCTTCCTTTGGGCATTGTCGGATACACCCCATGTCGATCAACGTCACTCGCTCTTGAGTTTCCAAGAACTTCTCAAGAAACATCCTACACATAGTCCCCCATGAATCAACTGAGCCAGGGGTAAGATTGACATACCATGTATATGCCTTTTCCATTAAGGACTTAAAAAATTCCTTGAGCTTTAGGTCATTATCAAGTCCATAAACTTTGAGAGTTTCAATGAAATTAAGGATGTGCTCCTTAGCATACCCTGTTTCTCATTAAATTTGATAAACTTTGGACTAGTGTAGTCCTTGGGATAGGTTTTTTTGTAATCCTTTGTAGGTATGGAAGCGTTAGATTGATGACACTGGTAGCAACGCAGCTCTCATTTGTCTCAAGTACTTTTTAAGGTTTTCCTTTGTCACATATGAAGCGAAATCAGATGATGAATTAACTCCCACTTGAGGAGTTAGAGTGATGCTACGAGGCCCAACTATGCCAATTGTAAGGGGTTGGACATTGCATCCAGAGAAGAGGAACCTCCAAGATGGACCCTTACATCTTCTCCGACATCAAGCGTAGGATCTCTTGAAGTTGGAGCAACAAAGGCTGCAATGACTTTAGTGGCTCTTGCTGATATCCTCCCTCATTTTTAGCAAAAGGAATAGTAGTTTGCTTGGGTTGAGCATCATGTAGGGTTTCATGGAGAACACCTTCGAGGACAGTAGTAGTTGGCGCGACACCAACCACTTGTACACATGGTGCAGAGAAAGTTATCTTGGGAAGTGAACTTCCCGATGCAATAGCAGCTTCCACCATACCAGGTAGGAATTGCTTAAAAGCATTCAGAAACTGATAGATAGCTTCAGTATTTTCCTACATTGTGCATATCATGAGCGTACTATCAAATGTAGGAGCTTGTACAGCCACAGTAGTAGCATTTTCATCTACAGCGTAAGTCTCCTCAACTATATTAGGATGATTCTCCTGATCTTGGGGTTTGCTTCTTGTCCAGCTCTCTTGTGTGGAGGTGCCATTCTTGTCAAGAGCTTACTCTTATCCTAGTGGAGTTGCCAAATAATGTATGGTTGGAGTTACTACAGCTGGCCGATCACATACGATAGGCGTGGCGGTCGATCCAAGAGAAGTCCCGATTGATGACATGTATAGGATGTCGCAGAGAGAGGCATGTGAAGAGGAACAGGTAAACCTAGTTTTTTGAGTGCGCGAATGTGATAGAAGATCAAATCAAGTAGACTCGATCGTTTTTACTCGTTCTTGATAGAATAATGCTTTGATCTTTCTTGGAGATGTTTCATAAGAGTATTTGCGTTGTTTTCAATCTTAGCAATCTACAGAATACCCCTAAATGAGAGGAGGAGCATCCTATTTATAGATGTTGGAGGCCAACAGTAGCCATTTGATAAATCCGGATGGATGGTAGAGATGTATTGCTTGCAAACATTAGATCTCTTTCATAAATCTAATGGCTAGAATCCATTCCTTCTTTTATGTATGTGGGCATGCGCTTTGGACATGAGCCTAGAATAGAATGAAGGCTTTTATAATAAAAATGGAGCCCATTTTCTTATTAAAATAGCCTATCTTTAATATAAAATAGAAATAGGCTTATTTTATTCCAATAAGTCTTATTTTAGCCAAACAAAGCCCAAATTAATCCACGAAGATATTTTTTGAGTTTACTTTTCGCGCATGAGACATCCGAATAAGGCCGAGAGAGGAGTAAACCGATCTAACGATCCTTGTTCCAAGCCTACCAAGTCAAATCTCCCTACGACATCCCTTATTGGACTCAGTTTTCTAAGCCTTATCACTAGCCTAGAAGACTAACCAATGTCCTTAAATTGGGCCGAAAGCCCAATTACTGAAATGACCCTCAAGAAACAGCCCAATTACTGAAATGACCCTCTATACTATTCTTTCTCGGCCTATCATCCAGGAGATATAGGTATTCAAGCTGCCTATATCAACCCCTTCAGTGTCAAGTCGTTACTCAGGATCCTCAGCTTCTCAGTGGATTGTTCGGAGTTTAAATACTCTTATGTTTCTTAACAAACTTAATTATTAGATAATAAATTGACGGTTGATGAAATGCATATAGTTTAAGGGTGCTTGTCACTTCGTAATTGTTTGTGTTACTTGTGTATTAGGCTTTTGGCTCATGATATTCTATTTCAAGTGATGACAAATATGAGTTTTATACTCAGTTGGGACATGGAACGATTTTGAGGACTTTTTGGACGAGTGGGAGGATTAAGAACCCCGGTCTTTTGGAGGAAGCTTTCATAATAGAATAGGAAAATGTTTTATGGACAAATGTAATAGTTGTATAAGATTTTATCAAACTTATATGTATTTTGTTATAGACTTATCCTTGAGCTTATGTTTTGAAACTCTTATGTTTTATAGATATATAATATATGTATGTATGTATGTATGTATTAATCCTTTTTTCTTGTTGATGAAAGAGATAAAGAAGTTTGTAGTATTATGTATGAAGTTTATTTTATCAGATATTTTGAAATGGTTCTTATAATATGTTTAGATAAACAATTAATACAAACTCTTTCTTTATAGATAGCTTTATATGTAATACTGCAGATTACAAGTGGCTGGGGACTAGATACGTTAGTTTTTAAATATGTGGTGAATCTAGGTCCTTACACGTCATATGTACCTTAATAACCTATTTTAAAGCAAAAACCCATAATTATTAAATTAAAAAAAATTCCTGACCTATTCTAAATCCATATAGATTATTTCCAATTGTTCTTATCACTAGATTGTTATTTTATATCTTCCTCTTAATTAAATCAATTGAATTATAAAACATTTAATTCTGCAAAATCATTCTTACCATAACTTGTAAAGGTAGATGCAAGATTATTTGACTTAGGGGCCGGACCTTAATTAAATTAATCTAAAAATTATTTATTAATATTAACTCACTATTACATTTAAATTACATCTTATATATTTATGAAATTTTCATAATGATATTCAATATGATATTTTTAAAACTTCATGAAAAATATCATTCAAACAATAATTAAGAGTATTTAGTACATTTCATAAGGGATGATATATATATCACTTGAAAATTATTATTAATAAAAAAAAATAGAGTTGATATATGTATAAATTTTGCTTTTAATAAAAATAAATCCTAAAATATATATAGATAGGATATTTATTCAATACTTTGTATTCATTTTCTTAGCATTACATGTAGAAAAAAAATAATATTACTAAATCAAATTATATAATTAATAGGCAATATGATTGCTTTTAGCACAAATATATCATAAAATATATGTAGATATGATAGTTATTCAATACTTCATGTACATTTAAATAACATTAATTGAAGAAAAAAAAGTTACTAAATCAATTATATCATTAGTATGCAATAAGATTCAATTGTAATATGGATAATAATTATTATTATCTTATGATATACTTTGAATATAAAATAGTTACTAACAAAATTTATTTAGTTTGATAATTTTATGATAAAATAATTTAATGTTATTAGTTATTGTGAAAGAGAAAGTTAAAAAGAAACACACACATACACACACATATATAAGAGAGAGCAGCCAGTATAATAAATGCTTATTGAGAAAAAGCAAAAAAAAGTACTTCATATGATTTGAACCCATGATCTCAAAGATGTAAAAACATATATTGAACCACTAAATCATGCTTAGTTTTAAGTCATAGTTTTCTTTTTATAATATATATAACATATATTTTTTCTTTTTAAAATTAATTTTTCCCGAGTTTCGGGGGGCAGACTATGTCGCGCCCTCCTCTCCCCCAGGCTGTCGCCCTGCACAAAGTTTCGCCCTTGATAACCTTGTACATGACATAATGAGTTTTTCTAAAAATGATGGCCTCAAAATTACATCGTTCGAACATCCTAAACACATTTTAAGGTTAAAGGCTATAAAGAGCAGTATATTATAGGTTTGGATTTAGAACTTTTAAATTACCATAGAAAGTCATCTATCATAATAAATCATTCATCTTTTTTTTTTTAATCAAGTTTGATCTATTTTTTTCTTATTCTTATTATTTTTATCTTCAATTGTGATCATAAAACAAGATTACCTGTTCCGACAACCTTGACTACCCCGTTTGGGCAAGAGCTTGCCACAAGCTCTTCACAATAAAACCCTACAACCCACCAAATGGTTTCAAGTCAAAATCTTGCTCTTTGCTTAATTCACTTGTCCTTTGAACTTCATTAATTTTGTAAAATTCAAGATCATGGAATGCCAACTTCTGGTTTGCTTAGAAAAATCTTCTCTAATCTTCTAACGAGTGATTTTCATATGTAAAAGCTACTCTTTGTCTCTCTCTCTCTCTTTCTTTCTTACCTTAACTTTGTTTTTATCACCTTTTTTCTTGGAGAGAATAGTTTGCGAGATTGGCTTGTGGTGAATGCATCACAGGCTGGGACTTTAGATTATTATACACCAACTTAATCAAAGCTTGCAGGTAGACCCTAAAAGAAAAGCAATGATGTTATCTTTTGTTAAATTTTGATGAAACTTAATGTAATTGCAGATATCACATTGTTATTATCACATTCACATAGTGTAAATCTCTCACCATGCAATATCCCAAATGAGTGAAATGCAAAAGGCACGTGTTGATAATCAATTTAGTATATGGGCTTCCTAGCCCCAATCCAACTCATTTAGAACTTAAGCCAACCTACGTGTAGTTTTATCCAACCTATCATACATTCGTGAGGTTAAGAGTGGCCCATTGGCTCAGCAGGCCAACTTTACAAGTTGGGCATTCAGTAAAGCTAATTTAAGTCACTCGACATACACTCACATAACGTCCGTTATTCTCACCCTTAAGATGCGACTTCATGGTCTAAAGCCTACATTTTCGATAACTATTCTCCACCTTTCACTACTTTACGTTATCCATTATGCCAACAATTGCAAGGAGTCTATCTCTTATAAAAAAACTCCCTTCTATAAGCTTTTGGAGGCAAGAAATGCTCACATATACAATTAGTTACTATGCTAAATCGGTAACTCCTATACTTTATTTTCTTTTACCTCCCACCTCAAATCAACAATAACTTGAGTTTTAAAGTGACCACATTAGACAACCCTTTGGTACCTCTAACCGTATCTCATTTTGCAAGTCTATTCTGCATACAAGCCCGCAATCAACCCTAACTACTCAGAAGTTCTTGTTCAATTTTGAACTAAAGACGTTAGGCATCATTGTGGGAAACGACTCCTAATGTTGTTTCCTTTAATCATTTTCCTTCCCATACATTTTACCCTTGTGTTCTCAATAACCCCCATTTTCAATGCTACTTAGGTCTAAAGGTAAGAAAGTTGCTCAAGAATTCAGCCCCTAGAATTTAACTAACTCTGTTTCGAGTCCTAATAGCCCTTGAATGCATACGCGACTCAAATACTAGTGCCAATATATATATATGTATGTATATATATATATATGCTTTTAACTCCTTGTAAGAGTAGAAAAGTTTAAACAATCATGAAGAGTATTTTGCAAAAGACTGTAGAACAAAATATAGAAATGACAAATTATAACCAATAGATGGAATAATGCTTCAAAAACCTAAGATTGAGAACTAATGTGCCCTTTGTTGAACCGGTAGGTTCAAAATGAATTTTGATGATGAAATACATCGTACAATTATTTAATTATTAGAGTTAAGATAAACTTAGTTGACAAAAATATGTTTATACTATGATAAAGTTTATATTCGTACAATATATGTAATAGCTTTAATTGGTTACAAAAAATGTAGAACCTAGCTCCACTACAGTAGGTGCAGCTAGTGTTCAAATGTCAAACATGCCTTAAGACAAGGGATATGGACATTAGCATGATCAAAGGACTGCTCATATTGCAGCTAGCTGTCGAATACTAAGTGTTAGCATCTAGACACTAGGCATTTTTCACATAATTAGAAAGTTTGTGATCAAGGTGCAATGGGCTAGTGTTCGGACACTAGGGTATGGCTTGTTTTACAGGTGGCATCCAAATGCTAGCTGATAGAAAATAGTCATTTGAGCATTTAATGTAAAGACAATTTTTTTTTAGGAAATGTTCTACGGCCAAATTGTTTAAAGAAGCTAAAATATGAGGTTTATCGAACCTGAATTTAGCTTCCATCCTCCTAAAGGTTTCGAGTTGTATTAAACATAACTCGTTTAATATGGAATGCTAGTTAAGGAACCAATATGGTTTTTGTAAATGCCCAATTTTTTAAAAAAACTTGTTTGATTTGGAGTTGTTACTGGCAAAAGCCAGAAAAATAAAAGTGCGAATCAAAAATCAATGGGTTGTTTGATTTCTAGTTTGGCCATTGATTCGTGTATAAACCAAAGGTAATGGATCTAGAGGCTGCTACTTTAAAACCTTAAAAGTCATCAAGGCTTTTCATGGGCTTAAGAAATTTTAAATTATGAGCCGTATCAAAGAGCATAACCCATTTTTCAGTTTCGGCTTTTTTAGAATTCAAGTATTTACAAAAAAATTTAAGAAAATCTTGATTTTTAGCTTTTGTGAAAAATTCCTAAACAAAAAATATATTTTATGTTTTTAATACCAAACGTCTGGAGAATTATCTTTTTATAGAAAAGGCCTCAATAACATACATTTGTTATTTATGAAAACATCCACAAATTATTTTTTTTACTTTTTATTTTTGAAAATACCTAAAAAGATTTTATTATTGTGACCATCCATTACGTGTCTATACATCAGCTAGTTGGAATCAGATCACCATAATTCATTTTGATTTTATAAAATTTAAGTATGTCGGTTATTTTTAATTGCAAAAAGCTATCAAGTTTAACTTTTTTATTCATTTAAGTTTTTATTAAAAAAAAAAGTCCTAAGGGAGTCCTACTTTTATTCCAGATTTTAAAAACTCCTAAAAAGGTCCTAGTTTTTGAAAACTCCCATTTGTTTTGTTTCAGTTATTTAGAAAATAGCTAAGATTATATTTACATAGAAAAGTCGATAAAACATTTTATAACAATTTATATCCCATTTACGAGAAAGACAAAAGAGATAAAAATTTTTCTTCTTTTTATGAAACTTTTCATTTTTAGTTTTTCTTAGTTTTTAAATTTTGTCATGCTAGGAAAATATTTAGAGAGGACCTAAAGTTTCTATACTAACTTACTTTATATAAATAATCTACCAAACTTCTAATTCACTAAACATATTACAATCCTCATTAGCAATATCTAACATTTATTATAAAATTTCGATATATAAGTGAACACTATGTAAGTAGAATCCTTTATAGAAAAATTTTATCTTTTCTTTTTCAAATTTTCATTTTTAGTCTTAATGATTATAGGCAAAACTTTTAGACTAAATTCTATTTATTAAAAAAGGACACAAGGAATACTATAAGTTAATATTCTTATCAAAATTCAAACTAATAATTCTAAAGGAACAATGCCACAAATGGTATAGGAATATTTAGCAAAATATGCAATTAATTATTTGAACTTTAAAATTGATTAATTTAGCACCTGAACTTTGAAATTAATTGATTTAGTAATTGAAAAATTTTAAAATTAATTAATTTACATAAAAAACTTGATAGATGTACTATTGTTATGCTCGAAAAACCTTTTTTAAGTACCAAATTAATTAATTTCAAAAATATTTATGTACTATTTGTGACATTAACCCTAACTCCTACATTTAATATGGTGGCAAAACACAGCATTGCAAAAGCTAAATATTAGAACAATATTAGAGACCTAAATTAATTGTATTCAAGCACGGTATCATGATATTTTCCTTTTTTTTTTCATTTTCTATTCTCCATAGTGGGATTCATTCCTATTTGCAATGTATATCCGAAAGATCCTTGTTCACTTTTCCAATGAATTTTAATAACCATTTGAATCATAGCATCTATAAGCTTATAAAGCGCACTCATACAGATTCTAAAAGCAATTTTTTTTTTTTTAAACCCAAACTTATATTAACAACAACATTATTTACATATCCTAAAATTATATACAAAATTTTGATCTTCTCAATTTTAATTAACTATTTTTTTTACGAGATTAACAAATCACATGTCTTCCCTATAGCACAACCATGTAAAGCGATATATCAAACCGTAGCATAATGAGATATGAACATATAATTTGCATAATTTTATATAACATATAATATGCGTACATATGTATCATATGTTATATAGGTTTGTGCTTATTTAAATAAAACATATATCATATGATATCATATAGTATACATACATTATTTTTTCACAACAATAAAATTGCAAAACAAAATAAGTAAAAGAATGAAATTATCGGCCAAAAAAAAAAAAAAGAATTAAGTTAAAATAAAACCAAAGCTAGTGAACAAATAAGAGAATAAGGGTGAACGCATTGACTGGGCTTGATCGGACCTTAGGAACCGGTTGGACTCACGTTGGATTGCAAGTTGGACTCACTTTTGTCTTTCCTCTCCCTCGGTGGGCAGCGGTTTGGAATGGACGCAGCATATAAGTGTGGATTTGGTGGGTCTCAATGGTGTGTTTGGAAGCGGTGGCGGTGTTGGTTGTCGCTATTTGGCGTTTCTGGATTGGGGTAGGTGAAGTTGTCGGTGAAGGGTGATGGTAGTGTTTATTGGCTGATGAAGGAGGTGGTTAGGTTGGTGGAGCTAGGTAGAGGCTATGTCGCCAGTAGATTGAGTCCCGATAGGTTGTTGTTGGGGCAGTGGCTTGATGTGTTATGATGGCTATGGTGTTAGGAGTGGTGGTTTCCACTATAGCTAATGGTTTAGTTTGGGTTGTGGAAGGCGAATGGGTTTGGTTAGGGATGGTGATTGGGGTTCTAGCATTGTGTAGTAGTAGGTGCGGTAGACGCGAGGTCACGGAGGGCGTTTGTGTGGGTTGTTGAGCGTTGTGGGGGTAGCTAATTTGGTGTTGGATAGCAGTTTTGGCGGCGGTTGGATTCGGGTCTTAGCCAGGCTTGGTTTTGGATGGGTGGGTAGGCGGTGCGGCTAGATGGTGGATGTGGATGCTAATGATGGTGGAACGTTGAAGTGTGGGATGGAGGGGGGAAGTCAGAGCGAGAGAAGGAGAGAGAGTCGGGTAAGGGAGAGAGGCTTCGTGTATCCCAGAAGCAGAAAACAAAGGGGAGGGTTTCAAAATAAAAAAGATGCAGTTAAGGAAAAGGAAAGCGAACGTTTCAGATTCCCCAGCCTTTTGAATTCAAATTGAAGGGCATTAATATGGCATTAACACTGTGTTTGGATCGGTGAAAGACCACTGAAACCAATAGAAGAGAAACAGTATGAATTTTATATTTATTTTGCTATTTTAAATGGTGATGAAATGGGGTGAAGTGGAGAGTGGTGGATGGAAATAGGAGATGATTCTGTTTTTGTCCAAAGTTAGGAGGAAAGGACGAAAACAAAGAGAAGTTAACTAGATTGACAAAACCATAATTATAAAATTATTTTTATTAATGTTTTAAAAATGATATAGGGATTGTTGATGATTCATTCTTGATCATAGGCCCACATGAATTGAGCCCTACGAACTGGGCCAGACCAATAGGCTTAGGCTCCACACCTTATCAGATGAGAAGCTCTATGCTAAGCCTTATGAAAGTCACTCGGATATCCTCTACCTCTAGTCGCTCAACATGATAACTCAGTTTGTTTTGGTTAGTAAAAGTTGCTCAAGTATCTCCATACTTCTTGTGGATGGCTCGATCGGTCTTGGCATGCAAATAATGGGGATGTGACCTCCAATTGTCTACGACCCCACTACTGCCTCCAACTGCCCACTCGCTCACTACTGTCATAGATTAGCTATCTATAAATACTCATTTGCCTCTCCAAGAACAGGTAATATTGTATTTGATTACTTTTACTTAGATCACGGACTAATTATAACAAACACTAACTTAAGCATTGGAGTGGGCATGCGGAGCCCATGCTTGAAGCACCGATAACCCTTTGTCTAGCAAAAATCCTTACTTGCCAAAGTCCAACCTCATTTCTTTTAAGTATAAACCTCTATCGACTTTGAGTAAGCGACTTTTGGTGCCATTTATGGGAACTCTTGCCCTCTAATGGAATTTCTTCCACACTTTTCTTTTAAAAATAAGTAGTTGTATCACCACCTCATCAGAGCTAGGAAGCCACCACTATAGATGATGCCACCTTGTACTAAAAACAAGAAGTCGTCTCAAGGCAATTGCCTTGAGGGTGAATTCAACTCTATTTCGAGGTTACCCAGCTCAATGAGAGTGAAAGCCTCCTAAGGTAGCCTTAGCATCCTCTCAATGTCTTATGGCTCCTCAGAGTAGAACCGTTTGGGCCTCCTAGAGGAAATGCTCCACTAAGTGGTGGAATAAAACATTGAAATTATCAAACGCAACACCGACATCGCAAGGCATCTCAAGTTGTTGGAACAAGAAGTGCAAGATTCTTAACCACTACATTGCAGTGACAGAATTCCAACGTACAAGATAGATTGATGCCAACGTTACGAAGTAGCCAATGTACTTGCTAACTTGATGAGATCGCTAATGCAAGTCTCTTATTGGGCTAAAAATCCCTCGGTCACCCTAGCTGCATCAAAATCTCAACCTGAAAACCTTTCACTGGAGGAACTCCCTTTATATTGTGAAAGATGATTCAAGGATATGACCCTTGAAGAAGGAAAAAGAGATTAACGAAATCAAAGAAAGAAAGAAGGGCACCCCTACATCCAAAACAGTTCTCATGGTGATCATGATGCCCCAAGCTTAATCAATCATTGATGAACTTTAGCCCCATTGAATGAAACTACCTATGTTTAAGCTTTACAGCGAAACAACCAACTTGAAGGAGCACTTTGGAAGGTATAAGGACTAGATGTTAATGATCAAGCTTAATGATGTTATCTTCTATAAAGTGTTCCCTATAACTCTAGAAAAAGTTGCTAATAACTAATTCCACCAGTTGGCTGATGGCTCCATAAGATCCTTTGAGCACCTCGCAACTGCATTTAAGACTTACTTCATGGTGAGCAGGCTGTAAGCCCGGGAAAATTCCAGTAAATAATTCCAAAATGAACTTAAAAAATAAACAAAAAAAATCACTCCAAATTAAAATCGAACTTCGACTAGTCTTAAATCACGAACGAATCTAGAAATTTCTTAATCTTGAGAAAAATAAGAATCATTAAAAATAAAATAAAAACTCAGCAGTCTTCAAATTCAAAACCATTACGTACGACAAATTCTATACGTAACTTTGATTTATAAAATCGGGTAATATAGAGCCCAAAAACAAATTATTAAAAAGTAAACAATGATTAACCTTCGGGAATAAAACCCAATTCAATAATTTCAAAAACGTTAAGAGATATTAAATACTACAAAAATAAAATTTAAAATAAATTTCTCAAATTAAATATGTTGTATAAACATAAAGTATCAGTTTTCAAATTGACAAATATCTAAACCAGAAAATCACCCGAAAACTCTAAGTGGAATACAGTAGTTTAAGTCCGGCAATTTCGTGCCCTCAACCCTAGAGGCCGAGGTGTAGTTTAAGTGTATAGAATAGCTCGTAGTAATATAAGGTCGCTTAAAAATATCATATTGGTAAATTTTTGACCCAATTCGAACCCGTTCGGATACAAACTTTGAAAAAGCGTGTCCTGGGGCTCGAGATATAAAAAAAATACCATTAGTACCGTTAGACTTATATTTTCATAGGGATTTCAAAATATCAATTATATGATTTTCGATAACTAGAAATATCTGATTTTGGCAATTATATTCGTATTTCATTACTACCGGTAATTAACTAGTCTTTTGGTATATTCACTATTATTCATTATATAATTTTATTATTTCTTATAAACCTTATATTTTTTAGTTAAATATTTTATATATTATAGAAAATTCTGTTTTTTCAAAATTTAGTTCGTTTCGGGTTTTTACGAGATCGGTTTCTGTTTAAGACCCGATACTAAAAATAAAATAAATTAATTTAATAATTGAAAAATATTTTTATTTCATAAAATAATTTTTTTTAGAATTTTTTGAGTTATAAAAATATCAATTATAGCTCATATTCGCGTATTTTGATCATACGGTAATATATTTGTTGAAATACTAAAATAATTCAAATAATTATTTAATTTTATTTATGAAAATTCTGCCATTTATTTAAAGATATTTTTCTTAGTATTATTTTATATATTTTCTTAATAAAAAGTACTTTTTCAACCCATACTTCAAGTACACTTCAATTGTCACTTCTACACATTATTCAAGTCTTCTTTCACTCATTTTACATCCATTCCATGCTTGGACAGCTGACCACACCCCTAATAATAGCCTCCTTTTCTTTTATTTTTATGATTTATTTAATGAATTAAAACCTCTTTTAGTTAGCACATTAAGTAACATAAGTTACACTTTCAAAAATTTAAGTTACAAACTAAGTCAATCCCCTCTCTCTTCCTTGTATTTCACATGCAGCCCTCCCCATTTGCTGCCATTGTTTTATTTTTTTTCTTTCAATTAATATACTCCTCTCTCTCCATTTAATACCTCTCATTTATACTCTTTCCTTCTTTGAAACCCTACTCCATTTACTCTCTCTTTTTCCTCTCTTTATTAAAGCCTTGTTCTTGCAAGGAATACAAGCTGCCCCTATCTCTAAATCTTGTTTCCACACTTCATTCTTGAAGATCCTTTGAGTAAACCTTCTTCTTAAGCTTTCATAGATTGTAAAGTATAGTAAGAGTTTCATGCATCAAATGACCTTCCATAAGCTTAAAAGCTAAGGATGATTGTAAACTCTGGTTTTCCTAGTAGTCAAGAAAACTTCGGAAACCGGAAAACAAAACCCTAAACCGGATTAGTCCAAGCTTAGTGAGAGAAACCTAGAAACCCTAGATCAGGCTTTCCTTCGGTTTCATATCAAAAGAACTTTATAAAATAAATTAATGTGAAATATTATTTTAAAGTATATTTCAAACCATAGAAAGTTTTGATTTCAAAAAATTTTCTATTCGGGGCCTTCCCGAGCTCCATTATGGAAAAGCGAGCTCCGGAACTAGAAACTCAGAAAAATATTCCGGAATACTCCTCAGAACCAAAATTTTATAAGGATTTCAAAAATATAAGTTTTATAATTTTTCGGGTTATAAAAACTACAATTATAGCATTTTTCCCGTATTTTTTTTACTAGTAGTAAATGTCTTGTTTACTATTTATCACTATTTACAAGTACACCCTACTACACACACAACCCATACCTTAGTCTTACATCCTTACAAACACTCATTATATTTTCTTTTCCAAGAACTTTTTGTCTCTTAAATAAATTATCACATTTAATACATTTTATTACATAAATTACAATTTAAACAAATTCAAATCTCTCTCTCTTCTCCCCATTGAGGCCAGCGCAACCACCCCCCCTGTATTTGTTTTATTTTTATTCTTTTATAATGCAAACAAACCCTAATTTACTTCATATATATGCTCATTTTCTCTCCCTCTCCTCATTTCTACTCTTTCAAAAATTTCACTCAAAGTAAAAATCCTCTCCATTTCTCTCTTTGTGCCGTCACACTCACCACCACACACACACACACAACAAGCTCCCTTCTTCTTCATTTCTTCTTTAAACCAACTTTAGGTGATGATTCTTAAACTTTCTTACCACTTAATCTTGTAATGGCAAGATTATTTATGTGTATTTTCACCTTAAATCCCCATGAGCATTTGCTAGGGATAAGAAAATGCTAATACATGAATATCAAGCCATCACAAGAGTAGATCTTGTGTTTGATGAGTTTTGGTTAAGATATTATCATGTTCATGCATATAAAAGTAGAGATCTTGCATGAAAATATATGTTCATGTTCTTAAACTCCTTTTCATGCATTATAAGTAGTAGATCTAGCACTTAGACACTCATATTATGCTTGACATTCATGTTCACTTAAGTATCTTGTGTCCTCGTGCATTAATGCTCATAAAGGCTTTATCTTGTATATATAAATGTTGTAGTTAGTAGATCTTTATGTAGATAAGACAAAGAATTTAAAAAGGAAAAGTTTTTGTTAGAAATGTTCAAAAGAAAATTCTCGTACGACTTCAAAGCCCTATTTTGAAAACTCTTGTATCAACTTTAAAACTCATGTTTTATGTGAAAAATGAGAGTATGGTAATAGGTATCATTAAGTGGTGATTCTTATAAGTTTAAATGAGTTTGGATGAGATTAATGTGTAAAACAAGAAGTATAATCAAGATAGAAATTTTTGAGTTAGTAGTCAACTTGTAAAATTCGTAACTTGGATGATGCCTATGGAAACACCTATTATTCAAGCTCAAAATGAATGTTTTATGTATTAAATGAAGTCCTTAGGTAGTAGGTATAGTAAAGTCTTAAATTTTAATGCATTACACAAGTTTTCCCAAATGAATCATTCAAAAAGTGGATTTCTAAAAATTCGGATTTTTGAGTAAACCCTATTTGAAAACATATTTGCAAAGTTTAAAATGCAAATTTTTATGTAGAAAAGAAGGTCTTAGGTAGTATATGTTATGAAGACGCAATTTTAACTAAGATAACTAGAAATTTCTAAGAATGAATTCCAAAACACAAGTGTGTTGTCAAGAGTTAGAAAAAAGATTTTCAAAAAGTAGTATTGTGTTAGAAGTCTTGCAAAATAAAGAGTATAAATTTACTTCTAGCAGATCATCAAGATCATGCATACATTGAACTCATCACATGTCATTCATGTTAGGAAATCATTCATATTTCATGTATACTTGAATTATCAAATAGATATATTTCAAACAATTACAAAACTATTTTTCAGAAATGGAGATCGTTACTGATCAGATCTGATCCCTCTGTTTTGTGACCTAAATATTTTCAAAACTTGAAAATAATATTAGAATTAGATAGATATTTCGAACTAGATAGAAATTGATATATAATTTGCGAAATTCCGAGTTAAAATGACCAAGTTATGGCCGTTTTAAGTCGGGACTTCCGTAAATAGCGGGAATTACGATTTTGATTAGTTTTGATTTATAGTTTGGATTAGTTAAGTGATGAAATACTTATTAGGGTATTTCTTCCTTGTTAGGTGATCCCGAAATCGAAGAATCCTTGCCACCCGATTACTATTACTAAAAGACCGGCGAACCATGGCCAAGTGAGTATCACTTCCGATTTCAATTATTGTTGTGATTGTAATGATAGTTGCACTAGTTACTTAGCAAAGATAAAATGAATATGCATGATGGGGTTAAATGGGAATTATATATGTTTTTTGTTGTTATGTGAAGTTGAATTTAAAGAATATAGAAGCCGGATGATTAATCATTACTTATATAGATGAGCTAGGATTGACTGTCTGTAAATATTGATTGGTCACCTAAAAGTAATGGTATAATTGATTTTTCAGAATTGAAGATGAAATTGAACTCATTCATAACACGATGAGGTTGGAGCATTAGCATTTGTTGGTTTTACGTGAGCCTAAACGGTGTAAATGTTGGTTAATCGTGATCCATAAAACGAATTATCGAGTTGGTTAATCGTGATCCATAAAACGAATATATGAGTTGGTTGACCGTGAGCCTAAATGGCGTTGTACCGCAAGATTCGTTAATCTGCTAACCCGGGATAGAGGGCGCAGGTCCATCCACATATGATTTCCAGCTGGTCATATGTTTGATGAATACACGTGTTTGATGCATATCATATGTTTGATTAATTACTTGTCTGATTGATATGTTATAATTGTGATCACGGAAGTTTTCACTCACTAAGCTAGTATAGCTTACGCCCCTATAGTTTCTATTTGTTACAGTACGAGTTTATTTGGCTTAGACCGAGATAGGCTACAACTCAGGTACAGGAGCTAGGCGTTTTCCTATAAAAGTTGTATTTAAATTGTTTAGACTTTTACAGGAAACCAAAAAACTCTGGATGACTGTAATGGACCTTTAAATATTCTTTTGGGGGAAATGCCCCTTAGATTTTGTACCTTATTGCATATGCATTTTTTATTTATTACCTAATGCTATTGAATGCCAGATTAAACTACTTCACTCCATTGAATAGAGTATTCTATTGTCGTAAAGGGACGCCTTACATCTATACGAGACTCCTAAAAGACTTGGATAGTAATTTGAGAGTCTTATTTGGTATGTGGCGGATTGTTACGTTTAGGATACCTCTATGAGGTATGACAATGATGATGCCAAAATGAAACACTCCTCTTATCCATGATTATTTTCTTGTATCATTGTTATTTTCTTGCTAAAAGTAGTTATATTTTATAGATCTAACTTTTTTTTTGTAGCTTTAATTTTGTTTATGTTTTAGATCTTGTTATATGAGTTATTATTTTGTTATTGCTAATGATTTATGCATATATTCACCATTCACATAACTATCTTAGTGTTCATGCATTTATAACTAGTATAGTAAACTAAATCTAGTTGTTTTAGATTCATAAATACATTAGACTTTTGATTTATTTTCTTAAATAACTTGTAATAGCTTGATGATAGTAGAAAAGTTTTAGAAAACTCAATATCTATTTTATTTAAAAAAAAATCATTTTTGAAAATTCGGATAAAAAGGGAATCATATTTAGAAAAGCTATTTTTCAACTTCAAAATGTATTTTTCATTTAAAATGAAGGGCTTAAGGAATAGATATCATAAATGAATGATTTTGAGGAGTAAAGTTTAGATCTATGAGTTTATAGTTTACTACCATGAATTTCTTTTATATTTATGATCATAGAAAGTGTAGATCTTGGTTTTGAACTTAAATAAAAATAGTGAAATTCGTATCTTGGAAAAACTTATATTTAAAAACCACTTTCCAAGTCTCAAAATAGAAGTTTTAGTTGAGAAAATGAAGGTTTAGTGGATGTATATCATCAAGACTTCTTTTTACAAGAATCAAAGGCGATTTTCAAAATAAAAATCTCATTTTCGGATTTAGGCCAAGGCATAGTTTAAAAAAGTTTTCCAACTCAAAAATGAAGTTTTTATTTAAGAAATGGAAGGCTTTTAGGATAGGATATGTAAAGGATGATTTTTCCTAAGCTTAGATGGATTTTATCAAAAGATATGTCTAAAAATAAATTTGGTAAATTCGGATCTCAACTAAGACCAATTTTGAAAACCCATTTTTCAACACTAAAATAAAAGATTTGTTTAGAAAATGGAAGGCTTATGGAATAGATATCAATAGGAGATGTTTTTGATAAGTAAATGGTAGATCTACTAGTAGAGATTCTCAAAAATAGGAAGAGATTACAAAATATGAAATTTGAGTTTTATCCAAAATTTGTAAATTCGGATGGTTTCAAAACCATGCCTTAAAAACCCATTTATCAACTCCAAAACTTGTGTTTTATATGAAAAATAAAGAGCTTAGGTCATAGGTATCATCAAGTAATGATTTTTATAAATTAAGATGTGATTTTCTAAGAAAAATATGGAGAACAAGGAGTAGAAATGAAATAGGAAAAATTTGAGTTGCTAATCAACTTAGGAAATTCGTAATTTCGGAGTGAGGTCGTGAAAACACTTACTTTCCAAACTCAAAATAGAAGTTTTATTTAAGAAATGAAGTCCTTAGTGGCTAAATATGGTTGAGCCTTAATTTTCTAAGTATCAAATGGTTTTTACTTAAAGGAATCACCACAAAAACAATTTTTACAAAATTCGGATTTTGAGATGAACCAATTTTAAAAACATGTTTACAAAGTGTAAAATGGAAATTTTTATTGAAAAACAAAGGCCTTAAGGAATATAGATAATGAAGGCTTAATTTTAACAAGAATAAACAAATTTTATCAAGGAATTTTTCTAAAAACAAGTAGGGATTGTCAAGAATACAAGATTAGCCTTTCTAAGTTAGTTTCTCATAAAGTTGTACAAAAGAAAAAGTTTTCTGAAAATTTCTTTTATTCAATATCATCAAGAACATGTATATATATATATATATATATCTCATGACATATCATTTATGTTAGTAACTTGTTCATATTGCATGTATACTTGCTTTGGATAGTAGAAACCTTACAAACATTCATAAAACTAATTTTCGGAATTGAATTTCGCTACTGATAAGAACTGATTAGACCATTTTGAAGCTTCAAAGTTTTCAAAAGTTAAATATGATATTAGAATTAGATAGATCTCTCGAATTATATAGAAATCGATATATAATTTGCTAAATTCCGAGTTAAAACAACCAAGTTATGGCCGTTTTAATTTGAAATTCCTGCTTAGAACGAAAATTACAAATTTGATAGTTTGTATGAGATAGAGTGGATTAGTTTGAGATGAAATACTTACAAGGGTATTTCTTCCTTTTTAAGTGACTCCGAAATCGATGATTCAATACCACCAGATTATTTTTACTAAGAGACCGGTGATCCAACAACCGAGTGAGTTTTCCTCTTATTTTGTTACCTTGATTGTGCTTATAGCTAGTTGCATTAAAATTAGGAAAAGATAAAATTGTGATGAGTTGTGATATAATATTGGTTGAATGAATGATAAGTATATCGAGGCGAGACTTGTTGTAAAATCATTGTATGAGTTAGCATAGACTTGAATTGTTTCAAATTCTCTATGATCGCTCTTAACCTACATAATTAACATGCCATAATTATATGAAGAAACTGTACATGTATATCACGTATTGAGTCACATTGCATTAGCTAATATACCTTTGTTGGGACAAAAGTATATTAGCGGAAGGTAAGGGGGCTTGTTAACATTAAGGATGCGAGATCGCTTAAGTTAACGAATGTAGGGTAGGCACATAAAACTACTATAATAAAATAACAGAGGTTATATAACTAAGAGAAAGAGATTGGGATTATGGTTGCATGACTTATGGACCATCTCACTCAAGATTGGAATTATGGTTGCATATCTTATAGACCATCCGAACCCCGAATGGAGGGAGTAAATCCATTTATATATGGCTACCGGAAAGTCATATACTTGTTTGCTCATGTGTTTGTTCATGCATAGCATATGGATGAATTATAACTTGCTTTTTATAGTACAAAATTAAAGGAACTCTCACTAAGCTAGTGTAGCTTATACCCCAATAGATGTTTGAATAAACAGGTTAATGGGAGAAGGCTACTTGGGGACCAAGATGGTTGGAGCCAAAAATAACTTCGGGATTTTGCCAAAAAGTAAGAATGCTTGAAGTTATTAGCTAGGTTTTATGAATTGTCTTATAATAGTTTGTGTAGAGAATTTTTGCGGATAAATTGTAATTGAAGTATAGTGATTTGTATTTGAAGTACAGTGAGTTGTATTTCCTTTACATTGTTACTCAAGTTGTATCAATATAATATGTATCACTCCGATGTGTCTCCTCCATGTGTTAGACGCCTTGTACATAGTATGGAAGCCTTCGCGTGACTGAGGCTGTCATTCTTAAACTTTAATATTGTGTATGGCGGACTGCCACGTTTAGGGTATCCTTCGGGGTGACACAGGCCCTCAAAGAAGGACATATCCTCCCCATTCTTGATAAATCAAAGGAAGGACAAATCTTTGAGGTATTACATAACTCTATTCAATCAGGCTATCACAGAGGTGAATAATCTTGACCTTAGCCTTGTGGTCTAACTAGCCATTCGTGGGGTTCTAACAATGTTATCGAAAGGCTAAACCAACAAAGAAGGAGTGGCCATCGGTAATACTAAAACAATTGAACAAAAAGATAGACTGATGACACTGCTTGTAGCATAGTTAATATCATCGTTAGAAGTCTGTACCCAATGACCCCTCCGGTTCACTAGAAATGATAAAGGAAATAATGCTCCTAACGAAGAGAGAAAATCTCGATATGACTCTTGAGTTCACCAACACTGACCTAAATGCTATTAAGATACCACACCAAGATGCTGCTGTCATGAAAGCAAGTAGTAGTCTTTGATGTAATGAAAGTTTCAGTTGACACTAGAAGTAGCGTAGACATCATCTTAAAATGTGCCTTTAATAGACTCCATGATGACGATATCCACTAGAAGCTCAAGCTGTATAAGCACGAGATTTTTGGATTCAACAACTAGCAGGTCAAAGTTAGGGAAATTGTCACCTATCCATGAAGCTAGGAGACTATAGACACAAGGCTTAGAGCAAGATAGAGTTTATGGTGGTAAATTGCTACTTAATTGATAGGGGTAATTTACCATACTCATTTAGGTGAAATTATGGCCATATATGTTCTAATTCTTGTTGAATTCAAAGATAATTGGTACTTAATTAGTGAATATATTCATTTCAAGTATAAATGTGATAAACATCAAGTATTGGATAAAAAATCAACGAGGATTGAAGCTAAATAAGTCATTCAAGAAATATTATACTGTATTTATGCCGATGATCCTCTCGGATGATACATAAAGAGCAATTACGGACCGTAACGTACAGAAGAAGAGAGGAAAATTTCATCAGAGAAGAATACGACCTGAGATACGGTTGTAATCCAGAGCGTGATCTCCTTGGATTGTTTTATCAAAGAAGGAAACGGCCGTAAACTAAGGGAGAACTCGTACCATAGAGGAGATAATGACCATAATATATAGGGTAGTGAACTGCAGCATTTGTTCACTTGCGGCTGCGGCCGTATTTGCATGCGGAATTGGAGACTAGAGATGATTACGACCCATGTTGCGGCCGTAATGGCAGTTACAAATTGCTTCTTTTCACACCAATTCGGAATCAAAGTGTCTTTTTGAAGAGAAATGAAGCCCATCTGATGCCTAACTTACTCCATTTGATGTGTTGATTGGAGGAAAACATATAAATAGTCCTCCGAATCATTGCAAAAAGAAGGAGGAGAGAAGAAATTAGTGTAATAGAGTAGACACATTCTTTCTAGAAAAATTCTCTCTTGTTTTACTACTAACTATCTGTAAAAATACACTTCTATTCCATCATCATTTGTGTTCGTGCAAGAGTGTATTTATATCAGATTCTTGAGTGTTATTTAATCATTAAGGGTTGTTCTCTATCTTTTCTGTGTATTTTTGTATTATATATGTATTGTTGTGTCTCCATGATGTGTGAGTAGTTTGTTAGGGCTTGTGTAGCCATGTTTTAGCATGTATATACATGGAATAATTGCTAATGTTATAGAATTCACTAATCTTTATAGTAAGTTAAAGCATGCTAATTCTAGGTAGTGCACGACTTAGGGTTAGACCAGATTTCCATAGGATGCGATTGAGAAATCTACTTATGGAATAGATCTAAGCTATAAGGGGAGGTTGCTCATGATGCCTAGAGATAGGGTTGTGAAAACTTCTGCATATGTAATTGAAATTACCATTGGGATCATTTCATTAATGCAATTCTAGTTGGCTATTAACTAGGAAGAGATTTCAGTTCGACAAGGCTAGGATTAGGATTCAATAGATTCGAGAGAGATATTGAATTAAATGGTGGAATCAGTAGTAGGAAGGATATACAAATAACAAAGATGTATTACATGTTAACTAATTGGTGAAGCAAGTTTAATTTGATTAATTGTGAAAGTTACACTTAGTTGTTAATTCATGTTATAATATAGTTTAGTTGTAATTTAGTTGTTATTTTATTGTAAATCCTGATTTGATTCGATTGCTAGATAATAATTAACAAGGTGAGTAGTAGTACTTATTGACGGCCCTAAGGAATACGACCCTATAATCTAATCATATACTGCAATTGATAGGTGCACTTGCCTAAAGTTAACCTAAATATAGGAAAGGATTATCGGACATTAATTTAGTAAACTTAGGTTACACCAAGTTTTTTGCGTCGTTGCGAGGAGTCGATTGGCAATATTAAGAAAAACCAATTGTTGTTAATCTAGCTTTTTACTTAGTTTCTGTTCTTATTTTATTCATTAAACGCTGATTTTCTTTCTTGGTTTTAGGTTTATGACCTGAAGTCGTTCTACCAAACTAGCCGATTTGACCTAGAACTAGAAAGAACATTGCGTGGGAATTTAAGGAAGATTAGAGAGATTCTCCAGAATTCACCTATTAGAACAAGAGGAAATACATCGAGTCATCAAGTATGAATACTGGAGATGA
This sequence comes from Combretum micranthum, assembly GCA_024138025.1. Lineage (NCBI taxonomy): Eukaryota > Viridiplantae > Streptophyta > Magnoliopsida > Myrtales > Combretaceae > Combretum > Combretum micranthum. The sequence goes on from JAMXBD010000568.1 coordinate 660,412, forward strand.
GAATGTGAACCCACAAAGGGTTGTGAAGTTGATGATCCTGCAATTAATGAGAATCAAGCTGGTGGAAATGGAATTAATCCAGTTAGAGATGCTGGAAATGAAGTTCATAGGTTTATGTGGGAAATGTTTATGCCCACCACTGATGGAGTTGCACCATCTATTCAATGCCCTCCAATTCTGATAAACAACTTTGAGTTGAAGCCTGCCTTAATTCAGATGGTACAAGTCAATCAGTTTGGAGGAGGAGTTTCAGAAGATCCACATGCTCATTTGAAGAACTTCTTGCAAATATGTTAGACCAATGGGACACTAAATGAATCAATAGGCCTTTTATTATTCCCTTTTTCCCTTAGGGATAAGGCGCAGAGTTGGTTAGAGTCATTACCTCCTCATTCACTAACAAATTGGGATCAAGTGGCACAGAGATTTTTAGAACAATTCTTTCCTCCCAACAAAACAATCCAACTAAGAAATGAGATATTCTCCTTTCAGTTTGAAGGAGAAAAGCTTTATGAAGTATGGGAGAGATTTAAGGAACTTCTTAGGCGTTGTCCTCACCATGAGATTAAATTACATGATTTGGTCAGATATTTTATTCATCCCTTGGTGATCAATTGAAGATCATGATTGACTCTGTAGCTACTGGTAGTTTGATGAAGAAGAGTGCACCTGAGGCTTATGATTTAATTGAAGACATGGCGAGAAACACTTTTTGCTGGCATAGTGAAAGGAACAAACCATGACACGTAGCTGCTATGTATGAGTCAGATTCGATTTCTCAACTTAAGGCATAAGTTGCATTTCTTACAGGTCAAATGAGCAAGATGAAATCGAGTACGGAAGCTTTACCTCAAGGTGATTTTTCGATGGGTTCAATGGAAGATTCTTATGATCCTGAAGATGGTCCAAGCATAGCAGATGTGAATTTTATGAATAGATCAGATAGAGGAGTCGGGAATTATAATCCTTACAGCAGTACCTACAATCCGGGCTGGAGGAATCATCCTAACTTCTCCTGGAGCAACCAAAATCCTCAAAGAGCAAGCTATCTATCTAGGTACCAAAAGTCACAGCAACAACAGTTACTAGCACCACAATAACATCTTGCTTTACCACCAGCTGAGAAGAAGCCAAGTGTTGAGGATCTTTTGTCACAGTTCATCTAAAGTTCTGATGCACGCCATAGGAATCAGGAGGCATCCATCCATAACTTGGAAAAGCAAATTGGCCAATTGTCCAAGATGTTTTCTGAAAGAACTCCTAGGTCTTACTTGGAAACACAGAGACAAATCCTAAGGAGCAGGTGAAGGCTGTTACACTTAAGAGTGGAAGAGAATTACATGATCAGAAGGTTTCCCCTGAGAAAGTAAAGGAGAAGGAAAAAGATTCAGAGGTTGTAATTGAAAGGAAGAAAGAGAAGTTAGAAGAATCATTTGAGAAGGAGATGAAATCACCTATGAGGGAGTATAACCCTCCGTTACCCTATCCATCAAGGTTGAAGAAGACAAAGGATAATGAGCATTATAATAAGTTCTTGGAACTTTTCAGCAGCTTCATATCAACCTTCCCTTGGTGGAGGTACTAACATAGATGCCCCGGTATACAAAATTCCTTAAGGAACTACTCTCCAATAAGAGGAAGTTAGAAGAACTTTCTACTGTTACTCTTGGAGGAGAGTGCTCAGCTGTTATACTAAATAAGTTACTACGAAAGATGAAAGACCCATGTAGTTTTACTATCCCGTGTTTAATTGGTGACTTACCTGTAGAACAAGCACTTGTAGATCTAGGAGCAAGTATAAATCTCATGCCCTACAAGATGTTTAAAAGACTGGACTTAGGGGAGCCAAAAGCCACTCATATTAGTTTACAATTGGCAGATAGATCCATGAGATTTCCAAGGGGAGTGGTAGAGGATGTGCTGGTCAAGGTGCAAGATTTCATTTTTCCCGTTGATTTTGTCATCCTCGATATGGATGAAGATGTGGATGTGCCACTAATTTTGGGGAGACCATTCTTGGCTACTGCTGGGGCGGTGATTGATGTCAAGTTAGTCCTCAGAGTTGGTGGTGATGAGATGGTCATTCGAATGACAGATGTCTTCAGGCAGACGATGACCAATGATGATACCTGTTTTTATATTGATTCACTTGATTTACATGTTTCTGATTTCATGCAGGAATTCTTGAGTAAGGATGTGTTGGAGTTGAGCTTGGCCTCGAAAAATCAAGAAGATTGTTTGACTAAGGAAGTAAATGAGATAAGAGAACATTTGGAAGTCCAGCCAAGGTTAAGAAATGAGGCAATTGTTGAAAAGATTGTAAGGAGTGAGATAACCAAGGACATGCATATTATTGTTTCATGGACGGCATGTCGGGATACTTCCAAATCCCATAGCACCCGAAGATCAAGAGGAAACTACCTTCACTTGTCCTTATGGTACTTTTGCATACCGGAGGATGCCATTTGGCTTATGTAATGCCCCTGCAACTTTTTAGTGTTACATGATGGCAATCTTTGAGGACTTGGTAGAGGAAGTTATGGAAGTCTTCATGGATGACTTCTCATTATTTGAGGACACATTTGATGGCTGTTTGAAGAATTTAAAAAGGGTACTTCGAAGGTGTGAGGAGACTAATTTAGTATTAAACTGGGAGAAGTGTCACTTCATGGTGCAACAAGGAGTTGTTTTGGGACACAAAATATCAAGGAAAGGTATTGAAGTTGATACAGCAAAGGTTGAGGTCATTGATAAACTACCACCACCATCATCGGTCAAGGCCATTAGAAGCTTCTTGGGGTATGCTGGGTTCTATAGGAGATTCATTAAGGATTTCTCCAAGATAGCAAGGCCATTGACCAAACTATTGGAGAAGGATGCCCCTTTTGAATTCAATGAGAGCTGCTTGGAAGCTTTCAATGTATTAAAGGAAAAACTTATAAACGCTCCAATAATGGTGGTACCAGATTGGAATTTGCCTTTTGAATTAGTGTGTGACGCAAGCGACTCAGTAGTTGGAGCTGTACTTGGACAGAAACGGACAAGCATTTCCAGCCCATTTACTATGCCAGTAAGACCCTCACACAGACTCAAGAGAATTATACCACCACAGAGAAAGAGTTGTTGGCAGTGGTTTTTGCCTTTGACAAATTCAGATCCTACTTAGTTTTGTCAAAGGTTATTGTCTACATGGATCATTCAGCATTGAAGTATTTACTTTCCAAGCCTGATGCGAAGCCAAGACTGATTAGATGGATCCTTCTCCTCCAAGAGTTTGATTTGGAGATTAAGGATAAAAAGGGGGTGGAAAATCTAGCTGCTGATCATTTATCCCGACTGGATAATCCACATATAATGATTTAGAAATTAAGTTGAATGAAGAGGACATAAATGATAAGTTCCCGAAGGAGAGTTTGTTTTTCGTAAGTGTGGTTAAAGACCATTGTATTCCTTAGTTTGCAGACATAGCAAACTATCTAGTAGGAAAGGTCCTACCACATGACATGGACTTTCACAAGAAGAAGAAGTTCTTTTCAGAACTCAAATATTATTTTTGGGAAGATCCTTTTCTATTTAGGGTTTGTTGACTAAGTCATCAGACGATGTATATCTCATGAGGAAGGGCAAGAAATTCTACTACATTGTCATAATGGTCCAACTGGAGGCCACTATAGTGCAAATAGGACCCCTCAAAAAGTTCTCGAATCAGGTTTCTACTGGCCCGCTATCTTTAAAGATTCACATTTGTTTGTTTTGTCTTGTGACAGGTATCAGAGAGTGGAAAACATTTCCAAGAGGGAAGAAATGCCACAGAAATATATACTAGAATGTGAAGTATTTGATGTCTGGGGAATTGACTTCATGGGTCCATTCCCTAGCTCATATGGGAATAAGTATATATTGGTGGCTGTGGATTATGTGAGCAAGTGGGTGGAAGCTCAAGCATTACCAACAAATAGTGCTCGGGTCGTATCAAAATTTTTAAGAGGATTATTCTCCAAATTTGGTGCTCCCCGAGCATTAATAAGCTATAGAGGCACTCACTTTTGTAATGCTCAAATAGAAAAGGTGTTGAAGAAGTATGGAGTTCACCATAGATTGGCCACACCTTACCATCCACAAACGAGTGGTCAGGTTGAAGTATCAAATAAGGAGTTGAAAAGGATATTGGAGAAAAATGTAGCCACTAATAGAAAGGATTGGAGTAATAAGTTGAATGATGCTTTATGGGCACATCGGACTGCTTTCAAAACACCTTTGGGATATACACCATATAGATTGGTGTATGGCAAGCCTTGCCACCTTCTGGTAGAGATAGAACATAAGGCTTATTAGGCTATAAGGGATGCCAATTTAGATATGAAGCGGCGGGTAAACATAGGCGTCTCCAATTGAATGAATTGGATGAGTGGAGATAATTGGCATATGAGAACAACAAAATTTACAAAGAAAGAGTTAAACAGTTGCATGATGCAAGAATCCGTCATCTAAGGCAATTCAAAGAAGGAGATCCGGTTTTGTTGTACAACTCTAGACTTAGACTATTCCTAGGAAAGCTTAAGTCAAGATGGTCGAGTCCATTCATTGTGAAGAAAACCTTTCCCCATGGAGCTGTGGAAGTGGAGCACCCAGATAAGGGAAATTTCAAGGTCAATGGTCAATGACTTAAACTATACTATGGGACTCAAGAGGATTGGAAAGGGAAGGAGGAGTTCAAACTCCTAGAAGTTGAACCAGTGGTGTAGAACAACATCACGTCGAGCTGAAGATGTTAAACAAGCACTTCAAGGGAGGCAACCCATATCTACTTTAATTTTGCTTTTTTTTGTTTTTATTTTGTGTTGTAATTTTAAAAGACTCATAGCACAAATTTTGTGTTTAGTAGGTTTCGTTTTTGTATTTAGTGTGTTTCTTTTTCGGTTTTGATTCATTTTGAGGAAGACCAGGGACAGAGGCATCATTTGATGGAGATAAATCAAAACAATTGTGGAAGATTCAAGTTAAAGGCATAAAAGTAGGAATTCAAGCACAGAGGAGAATGCTCCCTAAATTACGGCCGTATCACATCAGAGTAGGAAAACAAAGATATTACCCTGTCATACACAGGCGTAAGTCAGGCCGTATCAATTAAAAACGGCCGTAATTTGGGCTAAATCAAGGCAATAATTTCACAGAAGATATTACCATCCAAAATACGGCCGAATGTAAGTATCAATAATCTCCCGAGAAATTTATAGCTAGGTTTATGGTCATAATCCAGGTACGCAATTCTCCATCTTTTCCACAGTAGGTTTCGCGGTCCAATTTACTACCGTAAGATAGGTCGTCAATTTATAAATTTCCTATAAAATGTTTTATGACCTATTATACGGCCGTAAACTGGGTAGTTTTTCAATGCGTATTTACCCGAGGAGATTACGGTCTAGATTAAAGGAGTAATCTAAGCCGTAACCCGACTCTATTTATGACTGCCTCCACATGTCTCTCTCCTCATAATATAAAATTTTTTTTTTGCGGTCCTTTTCTCCATTTCTCTCTCTCTCTCTCTCTATTTCACGCCCTGTTATACCTGTAAGCCTTGGAAAATTTCAGTAAATAATTCTAAAGATGAACTTTGAAAATAAAACCCTAAAAGTCACTCCGAATTAAAACAGAACTATGATAAGTCCCAAACTCCGAACGAATCCGGAAATTTCTGAATCGTGAGAAAAATAAGAAATCTCAGAAATAAAATAGCAACCCAATATACTTCCATTCTGAAACCTCTATGTACGACAAATTTCCTATTTAACCCTAACTTATAAATTCGGGTAAAATAGAACCCTAAAGCAAATTGCTAAGAAGTAAATAGTGTTTAACCTTCGGGAATAAAACTCAATCCAAAGAATTCCGAGAACGTTGTGAGATATCAAATACTTATGAAAATCGCCCTTAAAATAAATCTCACCAATCAGATAAGTCACATAAGTATAAAATATCAGTTCTATTTTGGCAATGGTGTAAACCGGGAGGTCAACCGGGAAACTTGAGTCCCCAAGACTCCCAAGAAACTCCGTAACCTAGATCCGGTAATCTCGTATTTCTAAACCAAGGAGTTGGAATAAGAGGAAAGGGCGTAATTGGTTTGTATTAAAATTATGATGCTCCGGAAAGGTGAGATTAACGAATTTTCGATCTATTCCAATCCAGTCAGGTACAGACTTCGAAAAGCGCGTCCTGATATCCACAATATTAAAGATATGATATTAATGCCGTTAGACTCATGTTTTATGATTATCTTTAAAATGTTAGTTTATAAGTTTTCAATAGCTGGAATTTCATGATTTTTGCAAATTTATTTGTATCTCGTTACTACCGGTAATTGGTGAGTCTTCCCGTACGATTTAATATTAATTAGTTACCTAAATTGTTATTATTATTATTCTTATAATGTATACTCTAGTACTCCTAGTGACCGGATAGTGATCGAGCAAAGTTCGGAAACTGGAGGACGAAACCCTATATCGGTCTGGCTCAAGCTTAATGAGAGGAGCTTAGAAATCCTAGATCCGGCTTTCGTTTGATTGCATAACAAAAGAAGTTTTATAAAGTAAATGAATATGCATTATCATTCTAAAGTATATTTTAGACCTTTGAAAGTTTTAAATTGGGGAAATTTTCAATTCCGGGCCTTCCCCAGCTCAATTATGAAAAAGCGTGCCCCCGGACCATGAATTTAGAAAAATGTTCCGGAATATTCATTAGAACCGTAATTTTATAAGGATTCCAAAAATATTAATTTATAATTTTCCGGCTATAAAAATTACAGTTATAGCCTTTTTCCGTGTTTTCGTTACAACCGGTAAAGTAGATGTCTTGTCTACTATTCACAAGTACAACCTACACTACACACTACCCATACCCTATTCTTACATCCTTACAACTACTCAATTATATTTTCTTTTCCAATAAATTTTTGTCTCCTATTAAATTATCACCTTTATTTCATTTTATTACACAATTACAAATTAAACAAATTTCAAACACACACTCACACCCCCCCCCCCCCCCCCCCCCCCCCCAATATGGCCGGCGCCCCTCCCCCATATTTCCCTCTCATTTGTTTTATTTTTGTTACTTTTCTTCCACTATAACCCTAATGCATGTAGTATATAAGCTCATCTTTCTCTCTCTCTTCTCATTTTCACTCTTTCATTTTTTTTTTAAAGGTTGGAAACTCTCTCTTTTTCATCCTCATGTGCCTGACCACACACACTCACAAGCTTATTTTCTCTTCTTTTCATCTCCAAATCTCCATTAATGTGATGATTTTAAGCTTTGTTCTTCCCAAGTCTTGTAATGGCAAAGCTATTCTTGTGTGTTTTCACATTTAATCCCAATGATCAAATACTAGGGACATGAAAACACTTGTACAAGAATAACAAGCCATCACAAGAAGTGGATCTATAGTTTAAATGAGTTTTTATTGAAGATAATGTTGTGTTCATGCATGTAAAGTAGGGATCATGCATAGATATTCATGTTCATGCCATGAGACTCATGAATCATGCATGATATTTAGTAGATCTAGTGTTTAGACATTCACATCTTCATCTACATTCATATTCATATGATTATTTTGATTCTCCTGCATGGATGATCATAAAAATGTAGCCTTGTCTATGTATAGATATGTTAGATAGTAGATCTTCATGTGTAAAGGCAAAAAGATTGAAAAAGAAAAGGTTTTGTTAGAAATGAATTATTGGAAATTCGGATGGATTTAGTACCCTACCTTAAAAACCACCCAAATCATCTTTAAACTCATATTTTACATGAAAAATGAAGGGTATGTGCAATAGGTATCTTGAAGGAATGATTTTCATAAGTTTAGATGAGTTTAGGCATGAGGAAAATGTAAAACAAGTAGTAAGGTTAGAATGAAAAAATATTGAGATGGTGACTAGAAGTAAAATTCGTAATTTAGGATGGTGCCTACATGAACACTTAGTATCCAAGCTTAGATGGCATGTTTTATGAGTTAAATGAATCTTTAGATGTTAGATATATTGGAACTCATTCAATTTTTGATGCATTAAACAAGTTTTCTCATAAAGAAAAATGCAAGGAATGGAATTTACAAAATTCGATTTCTACAAGTAGCTTGTTCAAAAACATACTTACTCCATGACGAATGTGGATTTTTATGCATAAATGAAGGTCATGATTAATATGGATGTTGGAACTCATTTTTATTTAGATAACAAGTAAATTTCAAAAGCAAAATCATAAAAACCCTAGGAAATGTAAACTTGGAAAGAATGGCTTCTTATAAGTAATCATCATGGAATTTCTTGCTAATTAGGAGTTCATATGAGTTCACCATCAAAGATCATCAAAACCATGCATATATTGATCTCATTTCATGACATTCATATTAGGAATTCATTCATACATCATCTATACACGAATCATCAACTAGGAACATTTTTCTCAAATGCGAAACGATTTTTCGAATTGAAAAAGTGACAAAACGAAACTGATCCCACTGTTCCGTGGCCTTAATGTTTTCAAAACTTAAAATATAGAATATATATCTTTCGAAGTAGATAGAGATCGATATAAAATTTGCGAAATTCTGAGTTAAAATGACCAAGTTATGGCCGTTTTAAGTCGGAACTTCCGCAAATAGCGAGAATCCCGATTTCATGTAGTTTAGATGCATAGTTTCAAATTAGTTTAGTGATGAGATTCTTATTGGGCTACTCTTATTTGGTAGGTGAACCCGAGCACAACAATACCGTATCACCCGACCACCGTTGTTAAGAGACCGGCGTACCATGACCGAGTGAGTTTCTCTTCCGATTTCAATTATTGCTTGTGATTGTAATGATAGCCGCACTAGTTGCTAGGTAAAGATAAAAAAAGAATGATTATACATGATGGGGTTAGTTGGGAGTTATGATTGCCTATTGTTGATATGCGGAACTGAATTTAAGAAATATCGAAACCGGGTGATAAGTTGTTGTTTGTATAGAAGAGTTAGAATTGATTGTCTGCGAACATTGCTTGGTCACCTAAAAGAATTGGATTAATCTATTATTGGACCTCAATTATAATTGAACTCATTCATATCACAACGAGGATGGAGCATTAGCATTTGTTGGTTTTTCGTGATCCATAAAACGAATATATGTTGGTTAATCGTGATCCATAAAACGAATATATGTTGGTTAATCGTGATCCATAAAACGAAATGTTGTTCAGTTGACCGTGAGCTTAAACGGCGTCGTACCGCAGGATTCGTAAATCTGCTAACCCGGGATGGAGGACGCAAGTCCATCCACATATGATTTCCGGCTGGTCATATGTTTGTTGAACTCACTCGTTTGATGCATTTCACTTGGTTGATAAATTACTTGCTTGAATGTTTGTAATTATGATTCGGAAGTTTTCACTCACTAAGCTAGTGTAGCTTATACCCCAATAGTTTCCTATTGCAGTATGAATACATTTGGCTATCTTCGAGGACCCATGGACACCAGGTACAGCTCTTAGATACTAAGGGGCTTTCGATGGGGCCGGGGGCCTAAAGATTAGTATCGGCCTCTAATCCTGTTCTTTGAACCGGTATTTAAAGGATAATACAAGGAAATTTGTGGATTTGAGAAATTGTAGCTTTTGTTATCAGGGGTATGTCCCTTAGTTCATGTAATAGAATAATTCTTTGTAAGACGGTCACGATTTATGTTCTTGCTGCTATGTATGTCTCCTTAAGCTACTATGAAGCAAAGTATGGTCTATAAATGTTGAGAGCGAGCCTTACACCCGATGTTCAAATTCATGGAAAGACTAAGGTTGTCTTACTTGAGTTTAAATGTTGAGTGTGGCGGACTGTCACGTGTAGGGCAGACTTTGGGGCGTGACAATACCCATACTCCTACACTTTCAAGGATAAATTTTTCTTGTTTTTCTTGCATTCTTACAACATTTGGAACACTCATAAGGTATGATATCTACCTCCTACTTGCATTTTCCATGATCATCGATAGTTTTGGGTAAGAAACTAAATTTCTTTTTAGGGTTTTTGATTTTTGTTGCGTTCTAAGGGTTTTGAAAGCATGTACATGTATCTTAAAGTTTGTGTAAATTATCTATGCTTTTATTTTTTTTATTATACATGTTTTCCACCGATTTAACTAAGAACCCTAATTTTTTTTCAAAAGTGATAAGTTACGAGATTTTTGGGGCTTTTCAAAATTTCAAGATGGGAATGACTCCATCTATTGATTCATAAATTTGGGTGTATGTATAACATGTTTGAGCATGAGTTTTGTACTTTAGTTTAACCTTAACTATTTCTAACGTAACCCCAAGTATACTGAAAACCCTAGTGTTCAAAATTGGGGGTTTGCAAGTTTTTAGTACCTAGGTGGTATGAGAAACATTTATGAAAGGTTTATAAGTACTCAAAACAAGTTTTTCGAATATCCCATGTATTATGCCCATTTTAAGTCAAAATTTCCATATATAGTGAAGGGTATTTGTGCTTGTGAGAATGTATCACTAGGTACTAAGAGTGCTTATTGAGGAATTTATTTTAATTTTAGAGATAACTTATGAGTGCTAGGTGAAGTTTTTCTTAGGACTCATTTTGAACTGACATAATATACTTTTTCTTCTCATAAGATGGCACCAAAGAAGAATCAATTGGCGTCTAAAGGTACTAAATTCTCCAGATCAAAACATTCACCTCAAGGTAAAAGGTGTGCTAGCTCTAGTAGTACATTAAGACCGCTAACTAGGATGAGTGAGATTCACCACCTCCAGCTTACCCATTTGGAGGCCAACAAGAGACTTATTGGTAATATGATTATAGATGAGAAGGTGCTGGGGGACTATGGGATCTTACAAGCATTTGAAAGATTGCTTCCCGAAGGTCCATGGAAAAATTTCTTTACCTTGAAAGAAAACATGTATAGAGAAGTCACATTCATTTTCTTAGCTTATTTCGAGCTCAGATCTTCAAGTATTCATTAGGGCATTCATAACCAGGTGACATTCTTCGCTTTAGGAAGTATTATGAGATGAGTATGACGGAGTTCATACGGGGCATGGGTATCTACACGGACGAGCAAATCAATTCACCGGAGTTTCAGGGGTTATCGGTCTCTATACCTCGAGAGGTTCAACCTTCTGAATTCTAGTATAAGGCACGGGGATCATCCATCAAGTTGTTAAGTCACCGTATCCTCCATCACATCTTGGTGCGGTCACTTAATCCTAGATTTGATAGCCCTTGAGTGGAAGCTGAGATGGACCTACTTCCCCTATACAGCATTATCAAGGCTTTTACTGTGAATGTAGGGGTTGTCCTGACATTCGGTTTCAGGCACCAAGCATCGGACTCTGGCTCAGTCATTCATTTTGGGCCCTTCGTTACTTGAATTTTGAAGAACTTAAACATTTGGCTGAGGAATGAGCCCAGAGATCAAGTTGGAGCATCTATTCCTTTACCCGCCGCTTCATTTAGTCAGTAGAGATACTAAAGGTGGCAAGTCCAGATATCGATATTAAGGCTCCAGGTGAGTTAAGTGGCGCACCAACCCCCATTCCTACATTTTCCACAGGAAGTTTGGCTCGATTGGAGTAATGGATGGAAAGGCATGAGACCGAGCTGGCTGCCTTGAAAGAAGAGCACAAGTCTATGAAACAGCTTATTCAAGCAGGATTTCAAGCTATGTTTCAACAGCTTAAGATTCCTGTGCCTAACTGTTTTAGAACTAGCCCTACACGGGATGAATCCGGGCCAAGTCAGCCTCCTCCTATTGCCTCTATCACAGAAGAAACGAATGGTATTAGCAGGGCTCCAAAACAATCGCAGCAAGTACCTTCAACTCCTACTCATGAGAGAACTGAAGAGGGTAGTGAAAGTGGAGATGACGAGTCCGGTTCAGAGGAAGAAGAAGAGAAGCAACAGCTCTAGCCTAGAACCTCTATTAAAACAACAGCAAATCGTGCCAGTTCAAGCCACACCAACAAGTCAACAGGCACTTCCTCAATAAGTATAGCAGCAAGTCCCTAATACCTCTAATGGAGAAAGTGGGAGCACCGAATCCGGCTCCACTGCTAGCGATGAAGATGATAAGAAAAAAGAAGAGGAGCCCCAGCTCTAACCTCGATCCATCATTAGGAGGGGAGCCGTTCCTCAACAGTAACCTCTTCCAAGACTTAAGCAAGCACACCATCAGCAAGCTGCGCATCAACCCTCTAGTGGATCTGAAGAAGAAAGTGGGAGTGAAGAAGAAGAGGAGGAGAAGAAAAAGAGCTCTAGTGGTGAGACCGATGATGGTGATAAATCTAGCTCTAGTTCAGAAGAAGACAGTGAAGAATAAGACAAGAATGGCAATAAAGTGGCTGCTGAATCGAACAATGGCAGTGGCAGCACCGACAGTAAGAGTGACAAGGATCCGCATAACTAATCCAGCGGATCCCATTTCTTTTTCTTTCTTTTAGTTTTATCTTTAATTTCTTTTTAGGAGCTGTTTGGCCTTATGTGTATTGTCAAACCTAAAGAGACTCCATTATGTGTTGTGTTTGTTTTTGTTATTGTTTTCAAATCTATTAATTTCTTTGTTTAGTTTCTTTTTCTTTTTTTTTTGTTTTTGTTTTTTTTTTTTTTTATGTTTTCCAGTTTTTATGTGTTGTGGCAAGATTGAAAATATGGAGTATGGTATCGAATGACTATTGGCTTCTTCAACTGGAACTTATGATGGAGCAAAATTTTTTTTGAGATCAGGGTAGTTCAGTTTCTTTTCTTTTGCATTTTCATTTTTTTTCCTCTTTGTTCTATTTTAAGACATTAGGGACAATGTCCATCTCAAGTGTGGGGAAGGGAATATATATATATGGAGTATGGTTATGACCTCTGTTTATCAAATTTCTTTCCATTTAAGCATGTTTTAGGAAAACTTATTCGATGCAAGGTTACATGTTAATATCTCTCATATGAAGTAAAGTAGCTACGTGATTAATTTGAAAGTTGTCAAATTCATTACTTGTTTATGTCCTTCCATTAACTTGTAAAAAATTACATGGTAGAATTTGAATGGTGTAGTTTTATTTGTTATTTAACTAGGAATTTAGGTATTGGATCAGTATAAAGCTTTAAGTAAGGGTTAATTGGTGAAAATCCTAAAGTTAACTTTTTGTATGGGTTTTCATTCAATTATCTGGTAAGACCAATTCTTCTCATAAGAATAGTCCAAATTAAACTTATTAAAGCACATGCCTCGTCTTCTAAAAAAAAATGTGTTAAGGATGTGGAGGTTCGATGGGGTCCCTTTAAAACCTGGTTACCTAAGGTCGTCTGGCCTAGGATAAACCGACCAAGGAAATATCCTTAACAAAATAAATAGAGTTCAAGGAGTCTCGTATCTCGAGTGATTAAGTCCACGGGATGCCCTAAAAAGGAAATAACATCTGTTAACTTGGGTGACGAACCCGGGATTATCGGTTGAAAGCTCGCAACATGGGCTGCGAGATTCATTGTAAACTGGACATTTAAATAAAGGGGCTAAGGGTACATAGATTATCATTCGAGTTGAATGGACTTTATGGATGATTGATGGTTATCTATACATTTATGTTAAGAAATCAACATTAGCTGATTCTCTTTTACTTGGAGAATTTGTATCTGATTGTTATTTGTGGATTCCTATTTAAATGACGAAGGTAAAGGTCGGATTATTTAGATTAACCTTGTAATTTTTCCAAAATTAATGGATGGACATGTCATAACAAGAAAGGAAAGATTATAATGCATATAAATTGAAAGTCACTTAGTGAACAATTTTAAACATAAATGAGAAATATTTATGTTAATCATAAAGGAATGCATCATGTATGAGTAGTTTTCTAATAACTTAGAAACAATTTTCTTTCATCAGCTTCTTGCTTGAGGACAAGCAAGGCTTAAGTGTGGGGAAGTTTGATAGGGGTAATTTACCATACTCATTAGGTGAAATTATGGCCATTTATGTTCTAATTCTTGTTGAATTCAAAGATAATTGGTACTTAATTAGTGAATATATTCATTTCAAGTATAAATGTGATAAATATCAAGTATTGGATGAAAAATCAATGAGGATTGAAGCTAAATAAGTTATTCAAGAAATTACGATCGTATTTATGCCGGTGATCCTCTTGGATGATACATAAAGAGCAATTACGGACCATAACCTATAGAAGAAGAGAGGAAAATTTCATCAGAGAAGAATACGGCCTGAGATACGGTCGTAATCCAGAGCATGATCTCCTCGGACTATTTTATCAAAGAAGGAAACGTTCGTAAACTGAGCGAGAACTCATACCACAGAGGAGATAACAGCCATAATAGATAGGGTAGTGAACTGTAACATTTGTTCACCTGCGGGCTGCGACCATATTTGATGTGGAATTGGAGACCAGGGATGATTACGGCCCGTGTTGCGGTCGTAATGGCAGTTACAATTCGCTTCTTTTCACACCAATTCGGAATCAAAGTGTCTTTTTGAAGAGAAATGAAGCCCATCTGATGCCTAACTTACTCCATTTGATCTGTTGATTGGAGGAAAACATATAAATAGTCCTTCGAATCATTGCAAAAAGGAGGAGAGAAGAAATTAGTGTAATAGAGTAGACACATTCTTTCTAGAAAAATTCTCTCTTTGTTTTCCTACTAACTATCTATAAAAAAACACTTCTATTCCATCATCATTTGTGTTTGTGCAATAGTGTATTTGTATCATATTCTTGAGTGTTATTTAATCATTAAAGGTTGTTCTCTATCTTTTTTGTGTATTTTTGTATTATATATGTATTGTTGTGTCTCCATGATGTGTGAGTAGTTTGTTAGGGCTTGTGTAGCCATGTTTTAGCATGTATCTACATGGAATAATTGCTAATGTTATAGAATCCACTAATCTTTATAGTAAGTTAAAGCATGCTAATTCTAGGTAGTGCACGACTTAGGGTTAGACCAGATTTCCATAGGATACGATTGAGAAATCTACTTATGGAATAGATCTAAGCTATAGGGGGAGGTTGCTCATAATGCCTAGAGATAGGGTTGTGAAACCTTTTGCATATGTAATTGAAATTACCATTGGGATCATTTCATCAATGCAATTCTAGTCAGCTATTAACTAGGAAGAGATTTCAGTTCGACAAGGCTAGGTTAGGATTCAATAGATCGAGAGAGATATTGAATTAAATGGTGGAATCCCGCAGTTAGGAAGGACATACAAATAACGAAGATGTATTACATGTTAACTAATTGGTGAAGCAAGTTTAATTTGATTAATTGTGAAAGTTACACTTAGTTGTTAATTCATGTTATAATATAGTTAGTTGTAATTTAGTCTATTATTTTATTGTAAACCCTGATTTGATTCGATTGCTAGATAATAATTAACAAGGTAGGTAGTAGTACTTATTGACGGCCTGAGGAATATGACCCTATACTCTAATCCTATACTGCAATTGATAGGTGCACTTGCCTAAAGTTAACCTAAATATAGGAAAGGATTATTGGAAATTAATTTAGTAAACTTAGGTTACACCATTAATACATTATGATATTAGGATGATCAACTCTCTTCCACTTCCGAATGGTACCTTCAATGACCCACTTAAAGGCAAAGTTCCCTACTTTAAGTGGGGTCGGCATATGTAGAGGAGACCAAGAACTATGCAGAGGGCTATATGTCTGAGCTTTGGCAAGAGATGAGGTATGCCATATAGATTCATTCCCTAACTAGTCTAGCCACAAGAAAGTTAAGTGTGATGAAAAACAAGATGAACCAACTGAAATGATAGAAGAAATCATACTAGGCCTTGACTCCTCTATGGTCACCAAAATTGGCACCACATTACCCATAAATATCAAGAATGAACTGGCTTAGTTTCTCGAGCACAATTGTGATATATTCAAATGGATACATGCTGACATATTCGGTGTAGATCCAGAAGTCATCACCCATAAGTTCAGTATCGACCCAAAAATAAAACCGGAGTAATAAAAACGACACCATTTCACCGCTGTTGCTTGTGTTGTGTTTGGTGTAAGCTGTATATGGTTATAAAAACCCATTTTAAAAGAACAACTTGAAATGGAAGCTTTTGAAATTTACAAAACCAATTGGTTATATCAAACTTCGGTTAGTAATTACCAACAATAAGGCAAGCATATCTTTCGAAGTAGTACAAAAGAATTAGGTCGAAGCTAAAGGAAATCGGTGGCATCTATCATACTCACATTTCATCCACTATCTAGCCAAAGAAAAATTTAGCAAATCATAATGAGAACATAAGTTATGCTAATGTTAATAATATTCACAAATGTTTATTGAGCAAAATTAGGGATCAGTTTGCAAAAATGCAAGACAACAGCCTAGGATTTGCTTCTCCAATTCCTTATCATGTGATTTCTTAAAACAAAACTTACAGAGAGAGAGTTGTTTGTTGGAGTATTTGCACCACCAGATTACTGAGATAGACTAAAGCCTCTCCTAAGGTCAGTAGTTCTAAATCTAAACCAGCTACCGAAATCCCTTCTCAAGCTATCATCGGCTTAAATCCGCATAAAGTTTAATAATCCTTTGTTTTTAAAACCAAGTCAATGAATTTCACCTGCCTTCTCTCGAGATATTTAGGATCGACTCCATTAGTAGCCACGAATCTATTCAAAAGAATGTCCTTCTGACCTATTTAGTTGAAATCAAACATGAATCTAACTCGTGCACCACGCAATCAAACCCATAAAATTAAAATCAAGCTACTAATTACAAACACCTAGTTAATATTGAATTGAAAGCACATTTGAAATCACATGAATTGGGATTTGGATGCATAAACCCTAAGCTGTAGGAGATTATTTCTTTATGGATTTAGAAATTATGCACATGATCTGAAGAAATAATATGAAATTAATTAAAGAATGTTACGATTTAGCACAGTCTTGCAAAAATTACAAACAAGGAGTTAAAATGATTTTACCTAAAACACTTGAGATTTTCTAAAGCATGAAGAAACATAATTCTTTCGCTCCAAAAATTCTCTCACTATACTACGTAATACTATTCTATTGCATGCACACTGTACATCATGCTTATTACACTACTGTGCACGCTTATTTATAGATGAGGGCACAGAAAGAAATGATGATTTATTGTAGGCATGGTAGATTCTTTTGTAATAGAATGGTCTTTTTTCTTCACCCACGCACATTGAAATCCATCTCAAAATTTTTTTGATGCATGTTAAGTCGAACGTGTAAATATTATATGAAAAGTATGGGCTTGACTTCTTTAATGAATTTTGTTGAAATGTATCTTTTCTATCAATTGTTCCATGGAGGGTTAACTTTGAAACTGTTGAGGGCTTGATGCTTGATGATTTGAGGCACGACACATGTCAGGTAAAGGTCTTATCTTCATTGAGTAACTATTGCAAGTTAGATTTGGGTCGACATTGACACGCGATGGAAGCTTTCTTCAAGTTTGGGCTCTATTTCATCAAACAAGTATCGATGGTCATGTCAAGGGCTAAATTTAGGGCACGAAAACCAATTTTTGCTTGTTTTGCCTTATATTTTGGCCTCAATTAGTATTATTCAAGGCGCGATAGTTTTGTTTTTCACTTTTGCTGCTGTTTTTCTCTAAATCTGATTAAAACATTTTGATTCTTCTTCTCTTGATTCAAGGAGCTCAAAAACAACAATTTAACATTAAAAGCACCAGATTCATAGGAATTTAGTTAAAAACTCATCAAAATAAGCCTGAATTCCTATGAAAAGAATAGAGTAAAATTAACTTATCAGTTGAACAAATTGCTTTAAAAAAAGAGGTTCAAAAACTTCTCAAGGCAAGTTTCATCGGGAAAGAAAAGTACCCCACATGGCTCGCTAATGTTGCCATTGTGAAAAAGGCAAGTAGTAAATGGATGATGTGTGTTGACTACACTCACCTCAACAAAGCATGTCCAAAATACTGCTTTCCTCTCCTACGATAAATGAGCTTGTTGATGCTACCTTCGACATGCCCCATTAAGCTTCATAGATGCATTTTCTAGGTACAATCAGATACTGATGGAACCAAAAGACCAAGTGCATACATCAATCATCATCAATTTTGGCACATGATGCCACAAAGTTATGCCATTTAGCCTTAAGAAAATTGGAGCCACCTATCAAAAACTGGTCAACATGGTCTTTTAAAGAGTAGATGAGCCAAAATATGAAAGTCCACTTAAATGGCATGATCATGAAGAGTATAAGGCAAGAAGATCACCTTAAAGATCTTTGAGAAACTTTTAATAGACTAGAAGGTACCGAATGAAGCTGAATCCCCAAGAAGGCACATTTGGAGCCTCATCTGGAAAATTTTTCGAATACATGGTCACATAACAAGGGATCAAAGCAAACCCAGATAAAATCCAAGCCATTCTGGAGATGACCCCTTCGAAGTGGTCAAAAACGTCCAAAGACTCACTAGTCGCATAATGGTCTTAAGCCGCTTAATATCCTGAAGTGCCAACAAATGTGCTGAATTCTTCAAAATATTAAAGAATTCAATAAACTTCAAATGGACCGAGAAATGTGAAAAGGGCTTTTCTAACATGAAGGAATTTCTAATGAACCCATCGGTCCTAGCTAAACCCATATTAGGAGAAGAGCTATTCTTATACCGAGTAGTTAGCTACCAAACCATCTCTTCTGTCCTCGTTCAGGTAGAAGGCCGGGACCATAGGCTGATCTACCACATAAGCTACATATTGTAGGGACCGGAGGACAGATACTCAAAAGTGTAGAAGTTTTCCTTAGAAGTTGTCATCTTAGCTAGAAGGCTTATGCTATATTTTGAAGCACACTAAGTGACAATTCTCCTTACTCAGCCACTATGAACAATTCTTTACAGGCTAGATGCATAAGGTAGAATGATGAAATATGCACTTGAACTTAGTGCGTATGGGGGCTCGAGAAGCTATTAAAGCCTAGGTGGCTGACTTTATGGCAAAATACACAGGTCCCTTGATCAAGCCATTTGGAGAAAAGAAGTTAGAATAGACCCTTTACGTAGGTAGATCCTCGAATCAAGAAGGTTGTGGGGATGGATTAATTCTTCATGGTCCCTAGAATGTCATGATATGTTTTTCCCTCAAAATTTACCTTCAATGCTAGCAATAATGAGGTCGAATACGAAGTGCTCATAGCAGGATTGAAACCGTAGCAGAGATAGGGTTGACAACCTGACTTTTTCTTTTCCAACTCGTAACTCGTAGTCTAACATGTCTAAGATGGATATGAAACAAAAGGGGATTCCATGATCAAATATATCAAGGTCATCCAATCACTTGTTATGAATCTCTCCAGCCGGGGCATGCATAAAATACCCTAAGCAGAAAATGTCAAAGTAGACCGACTCTCCAAATTTGCCATAGTAAGCTTCTCGAATCTTAAGCCACGAGAGAAGCAATATTTGTGGAATTCCTCTTACAACACACTATCAACAAGCAACATCAAGAACTCCTCACAATCGAAAAAGATTGTATCCTGCCTTGCTGGATGGACCCCATCAAAGAATACTTGCGTGAAAGCACCCTACCTACTAACAAAAAAGCCACCCAAAAACTCATGCACCAAGCCGCCAATTACACACTATCGATTGACACCCTATACATAAGAGGTCACAGTTTATCCCCCCTTCACTGTCTCTGTCACGCCCAAAGGTACTCTAAACGTAATAGTCCGCTGCATATTAAACAAGACTTAAGAATCACTACCAGAGTCATTCAAAAGTTTGTATTAGTATGCAAGGCATTCCTTACGACAATAGAATACATAATTAGTTGGAGATAGATAGTTCAATTTGATATGATAAGCACAAAAATATAAACAACAGATATCTCAGGATCAGTTACAAAATACTAGGGGGCATTCCCCTACTAAACAAAAGTCTAGATATTATCTTTTAAGTAAAACCCAATCGTTTAAGGTTACTATGAAAAGCTATATAGAACTAATCATAAACTTCTAATGAGAAACACTCCTAACATCGCATTACCTGATTTGGCCAAGTCCGGGGACACAGCCATATGTACAGAAACTGCATCAAAAAGAATCTATAGGGGTATAAGCTACGCTAGCTTAGTAAGTTTTACTTCCAAAATTAAATACCTCATCAAACAATAGGGCAAGCAAGTTATATTATCAATCATATGAAATGCACAAGCACGTGAGCATACAATACATAAGACTTTCTGGGAGTCCTATGTTGAATGTATTTATGCCCTCCATTTGGGGTTAGGTGTTTTAGGCCCATATGACCATAGATTTTAATTTTTCTCATTTAGATAGTGGTTGATTCAGGTGCCTACCCACTCACTAATTTTGTATTTATATAAGTGCCTACACCACTTCCATTTTAGTTCAGGCCATTATGCCAACATTCGAGTTTTCCAACCCCTCATTGCCCAGCTATTATGTTTTTTTCCCACAAAGGTACAATAACAAATGTAATGTGACTCAACATATGATATGTATTGTCAATTTACTTATAAGATCATGGAATATTAATTAACAAATTATGGGCATTCATAGATATTGCAAACACTTCAATTCTATACTAAATCATACAAATTTATAACAATTCCCATTTCGATATTCTTATCATCGATTCAATCAATTAGAATTCATATGCACATTCAATTTTATCTTGCCCTAATCTAATGCCACTATCATTACAAGCACAAATCATAAACATATAATTTAAAGACAGTGAACTCATTCGGCCATGGACACCGATCTCTAATGGTAGTGATCCAGAAACAAGAATTTTCCCTTCGATTCAAAATCACCTAAACGAAAGAAATACCCAAATGAGTATTTTATACCATAACTAATTTCAACTTATTAAATAAAACTCTTGAGTTCGTAATTTCCATGGTAGATGGAAATTCCAACTTAAAATAACCATAACTTAGTCATTTTAACTCAGAATTTCGCAAATAAGCTATTGATTTCTATCTACTTCGAAAGATATACCTATTTATGATATTATTTTTAGGTTTTGAAAACGTTTAGGTCTCGGAATGCTCGGATCAGATCTGATCAGTAGCTAAAACTTGCATTTTCTTGTGAAATTTACATTATTTCTATCAAGTATATTATATGTGTATGCAATATCTACAAGTTATGATCATGAATGATGTGATATGAGCTATCTACATGTAAATCCTTAATGATTTTTTATTAAAAAGAATTTTTGAAAAACTTTTACTTTGCAACAATTTCAAGAATACTTGGTTGAAAAAACTAGCTTTATTTCTTTGAAAATCATCCATATTTTATTAGGATAAAGCCTTGATGACCTATATACCTAATACTTCATTATCTTAACAAAAAATTTCATTTAAAGGTTGGAAAATAGATGTTTACATGTGGGTCTTGCCTAGTGACAAATTTTACAAAATTTTAGGAAATGAAAATATTGTTTGATCCAAGTTTGGAAACCTTTCCTTTGTTTTAGGTTTATACTTTGATAAAACACATTTATTCTTATAAGAATCAAGTCTTTACTATATCTATTCCCTAAGGCTCCTATTTTTCTATTAAAATCCTCATTTTGATATTTGAAAATATGTGTTTAAATGAGGATCATTTTTAGATCCGAATTTTGAAAAATTGTTTTTGAATTATTTCTTACGAAAAACTCATTTAATATTTCTAAAATTAGGTTCTAATCAAACCTACTCCCTAAGTTTTTATTTCTTTAATAAAACTCTTGTTTTAGGGTTGAAAAATAGGTGTTTTCTTGGCATTTCACCCCAGTTATGAATTTCAACATTTTTGTTGGTGTTGAAACATAGATCTAACTTAGCTTTTGTAACCCTTTTCTTGTTTTGAAAATTTCTCTTAGTAAAACTAAGCTCATCTTATAAAAATCACTCCTTTATGATATCTATCACTCAAGCCCTTCATTTTATGTAAGATCTTCATTTTGAAGTTTCAAAATAGGTTTCCTAAATGGTTGTTTCTCAAGATCCGAATTTTAAAAATCACTTTTTGATAGAAACAAAATGGATCTTTGAATTTTGGAAACACCTTCATCAAGACTACCATATTACAAATCCTTTATGTATATAAAACAAGTAACTATGGCATTTAAAGGACTCTAGACAAATAGATCTACTATACTACTTATGTTATGAATGTAGATGCAACATGAACAATATGTAGAGGAGAGTAATAATGAAAATATATGCACAAAATTTCCATAAGAAAAATATATAATAATAATATAGCAAAATACTAGTATCAACTTTAATAGCAAGATCTACATATTATGATGGCAAGGATATCATGTTTTAGTGTTTCCACATCCCTAGCATAAAGCTCATGGAAATTTTTGGTGGAACCATACATGTATGATCTTGCCATTACATGTTTTTATAGTGGTAGGGTTAAGATCTATTAGCTATTTAGTGTTTGAAGAAGGAAACTTGAAGAATTTTTTTTTGTGTGTAAAGAAAGCTCACGGCACAAGAAAGGAGGAGAGGGAGAGAAATTTTCTTTCAGTTTGATCTTTTGAAGAAAAAGAGAAAGTGAAAAAGTGAAAGGTAAAAGAGAGTTTATATAGGAATTAGATTAGGGTTTTTATGTGATTAAATAATTAAAGAAAAATCAAACAATTAAGAGAAGGAGTGGGGGAAAGGGGCGCCGGTTCCATGTAAAAGGGGGAAAGAGAGAGAAGTTTAATTATTTTGTGTAATAAAATTTAAATTTAATAAGTAACTTAAAGTAATAAAATGTATTGGAAAGGTAAATTTGTAAGAAAATGATGTAAAATTATGAGAATAGGTTGTAAGGATGTAAGAATAGGGTATGGGTGGTTGTACTTGGTAAATAGTGTGAAAGAAATCAAAAAGTTAATTAGACAACTAAATTACCAGTAGTAATGAAAATACAATAAAAGGACTATAACTATAATATTTATAACTTGAATTTTTTTTTTTGGAATTCCTTATTAATTTTCGGTTCTAACCAGTCCCATATATTAATTTTCTTTTTTCGAGTCCCAAGGACCGGTTTTCGAGAACAGATCTCGATCGGGTTTGAAATGAATGAATTGCTCGAATTCTAACCTTTTATGTTTTGATAAATTACTTAGGGCTATATTCTAGCTAACTCATTTTTATTATTCCGGGGTTTCGTTCTTGGGATTGTTGGACATAGGGTTTTTAGGTCCAACTAGTCTAGGGAGTATTCTTTTAGGGTTTCAGTTCCCGATTTCAAATTTTCGAAACTAAATTCAAATTGCTAAGAAAATGAGGGCTTACAGTCTCCAATTGGAATAAGCTATCTCTATAGGGTTTCGTGATGAAAAATTCGAAATTTTGCTGCAAAAGTTTAATAGTAAGACCCTAAAACTAGTATCTAAGTGTTTTGATTAGATTAAAAAATAAAAGGTGATTCATTCGAATACCATTATACCTTGATGCGAATTTTTGAAATTGATTGGCGATCAGGTTTGTAGGTGTTACAATCTCATAAGCACCCTCTATGGTATCTACACGAATGAGCATGCTTTCAAAAGAATCCCTTCATGTGCTAGTATATTTAGAACACTTCTAGAATTGCTCAGGAAAAATACTCACGACTCTCGTGTTTCTCTCTTTTAAGGTTCATAAATTTTCTCTATTGGTCAAAAGTTGACATCTCATGTCGTTAATCTTAAAAGAGACCTCTTATGTTCTATTTATACAAGTGTCAATATTCTTTTGAATAATAACATTAGTGCCCTTAATCTAATTAGGATATTAACATAAGAATCTCTAAACTGATTAGGGATTATAAAATTGTCGTACACAACAAAATATAATTATTTATTATTCTTAATAAATTAAGATCAATAAATAAATATATTATTCCTACTAAATTTATTTACATTCAGCCCATTATCCTTTTAGCTCATTCTTTAGTGCGTGACCCTATAGGTTCACTTAATGTCGTCAGTAGGTCAAACACTTTTGGTCCACAAAACATAAGTATTTTCTAGCAAGATATTATGTTTACCCAACTTGAATGAAGATTGGAGATCAAACTTTTACTTGATCTATAACTTATGTCATTATCATTTTGTCAAGTGATATCTAGATTGAACATAAGGCATGGATAATGTCACCTTATATTGTTCAATCTTATCATTTCTCGATCTCCAAGTGAACTAATAAAACAAATAAAATTGATCACACTGTCAATTCATTTGAGTACAGCCATGCATTTCTCAGTTTCACTTATTGAGGGCCAAAGATATATCTCTCTATAATAAAAGGGACAAATCTCATCTTAGTCACTTAACTTCTTTACATGATTCACATTATGTCCAATCACAACATTTATAATTATCTAGTTAAAGCATCGTTTGATTGAGTTGAATCATATTATTCCTCCTATTAGAACCCATAGTGATTTCATTTCTAAGGATACGCTAACAGTGTTATTGTGAGAATCACTTATGATACCAACCCGTGTAGTGATCTCATAGCAAGTCAGTCTAGTACATTGTTCTTTTATATGTGCTTATGAGTTTAATTTTCATCCCCATACAAATAGATATCTCATGACTATCAAACAAAAACTCATACTAGATTTGATTTATTAACATTCCTACAATAATGAGCATCTACAGACATTTAGAATAATTAAATTATTTATAGATCCTATTATAAAGTAAATATGCAGATAATATAATAGAAACGCTTTTGTATCAATAATATATATGAAATGACAATATCCAATAATTAGCTTGTGGCACAATTACTACAATCTCTCACTTGCACTAGGCCAAATCGTACATGTATCTAATACCCATTGAATCATTATGATGATCATGCTTTGCATGTGCAAGAGGCTTAGTAAGTGGATTATCAACATTGTCATCAATTGAAACTTTGCATATTTTTGCATCTCCTCTCTCGATGATCTTTCTAATGAGATGATAACATCTGAGTATGTGCTTAGATCGTTGATGTGATATGGGTTCCTTAGCTTGTGCCATAGCACTGTTATTATCACAATAAAGGTTTACTAGATTTGCAATGCTAGGAACTACACTTAGTTCTATGAAAAACTTCCTTATCCAAATTGCCTCTTAGCTGCATCTAGTGCTACTATGTATTCAGCTTCTGTTGCAGAATTTGCTACAGTGCTTTGCTTTAAACTTTTCCAACTTACTGCACCTTCATTCAAGGGAAAAATATATCCAGATTGTGATATAAAATCATCCTTATGAGATTAGACTTGCATCTGTGTAACCATTTACAACTAGCTTGTCTTTCAATCCTCCCTATCAAGATTGCATCTTTAGTTCTTCTTAGGTACTTAAGAATATTCTTGAGTGCTGTCTAATGAGGTTCACAAGGATTTGATTGGTATCTGTTGGTTATGCTTAATGCATATGACACATCTGGTCGAGTGCACAACATGGTATGCATGATTGATCCAATAGCTGAAGCATAAGGAGTCTTACTCATGCAATCACGCTCATCATTTGTCATTAGACATTGAGTCTTGCTTAGATTTATAACATGTGACATTGGAAAGAATCCCCTTTTGGAATCTTGCATATGGAACCTATTTAGTACTTTGTCTATGTATCAACTCTAACTTAACCCGATAAGCTTTCTAGATCTATCCCCATAGATCTTGATGCCTGGGATATAAACAGATTCTCTTAAGTCTTTCATTGAAAAACACTTTCTTACTCAAGACTTGACATTTTGTGAGGTTGGAATGTCATTTATAATAAATAATATGTCATCTACATATAGCACTAGAAAGATGATTGCACTCTCACTAATTTTCTTGTAAACACAAGGTTCATCTTTGTTTTTAATGAATCCTTACTCTTTGACTGCTTCATTAAAATGAGAATTTCAACTCCAAAATGCTTGCTTCAAACCATAAATGCATCTTTAAAGCTTTTAAACCTTTATAAAATCCTCAGGACGAACAAAACCCTTAGGTTGTGTCGTATACACATCCTTAAGTAAATTTCCATTAAGAAATATTGTTTTGACATCCACTTGCCAAATCTCATAGTCATAATACACAAAAATGGCAATCGGAATCCTGATGGATTTAAGCATAGCAACTGGTGAAAAGGTTTCATCATAATCTATACCATGAGTTTGCTTGAAACCTTTCGCCACTAGTTGTTCTTTAAATGTATGCACATTGCCATCCATGTCAATTTTCTTCTTGAAACCCATTTATACCCAATGGTCTTAGTTCCTTTAGGTGGGTCAATCAAGATCCACACCTGATTATCATACATGGATTGCATTTTAGATTTCATAGTTTCCAGCCATTTCTCGAAATATGGACTTAACATGGCCTCTTGATAGGTAGTAGGCTCACTTTGTTCCATAAGCAACACATCACGACTATCTGTAATGAGAAATCCATATCTCTCAGGTTGATCTCACACACTATCAGACTTACGTAGGCCTTGTGTTACCTGTGGAGGGTCAACAACTAATTATGTGTCTTGTTGACTTTTTACCGGTGGTTTAACATTATTTTGTGAATCTCGTGCTTCTTCAAGATTTACTTTACTCCTATTGGTTTCTTTAGAGATAAACTCTTTTTTTAAGAAAATGCCATTTCGAGCAACAAATACTTTGTTCTCAGGGAGATTATAAAAGTAGTATCCTTTGGCTTCTTTTGGATACCCCACAAAAAGACATTTATCCAACTTAAGTCCCATTTTGTCCAAGGCTTGACGTCTTACATAACACTTACAATCTCAAATCTTGCGGAAAGATAAACTAGGCATTTTTCCAGTCTATATCTCATATGGTGTCTTTTCAACCATCTTAGAACAAACACGATTTCACGTGAATGCAGCTATCTCTAGTGCATAACCTTAAAAGGATGGAGGAAGATCCATTTAACTCATCATAGATTGAACCATATTTAATAAGGTTATGCTCCTCCTCTTAGATACACCATTCCATTGTGGTGTTCCAACTGGAGTTAATTGTGAAATTATTTCATAATTTCTAAGATGGTCATTAAATTCTTGGCTTAGATATTCACTACCTTGATCCGATCAAAGTGTCTCGATTGTTTTGCCAAGCTGGTTTTGCACTTCATTCCAAATGGCTTTGAACATTTGAAATGATTCAAATTTGTGTCTCATCAAAAAGACATATCCATATCTATTGAAATTGTCAGTAAATGTGATGAAGTTTTGATAACATCCTATAGTAACAATGCTTATTGGACCACATGCATATGTATGTACTAGGCCCAACAAATCAATTACTCTTTCACTGTGACCAGTAAAAGGATCTTTGGTCATCTTGCTTAATAAACAAGACTTGCATATTTCAAATGATTCAAAATTAAATGTATCTTAAAACCCATCTTTATGGAGTTTTGATATGTGTTTCTTATTATATGACCAAGACAACAATGCCATATGTAGGTCATATTTAAAACATTGGATTTAAGTTTCTTAATATTTTATGTTATATATTGATTTGTTATTAGGTTTTAGGTTTAGAACATAAAAACCATCATGTAAATCAGCATTTGCATAAAACATGTTTTTATTATAAATGGAACATTTATTGTTCTTAATAATAAATGAGAAACCTTCATTATCTAAACATGAAACGAATATAATATTCCTACTCAAAGCAGGAACATAAAAGCAATTGTTCAACACTAACAAAGCCCATTGGGCAAAATAAATTCATAAGTCCCAACAGTTAAAGCAACAAGTTTTGCTCCATTTACAACTCGTAAGTTGAATTTGCCCTTCTTCAAATCTCTACTTTTACTGTAACCTTGCACATTTGTACAAATGTGAGATCCGCATTTGGTATTTAATACCCAAGAAGTAGAAGTTAATAAATTTATTTCTATAACATAGATACCTAAAGCAGTAGTCTAACTACTCTTCTTTTTCTTCATATCTTCCAAGTATAATTTGTAGCTCCTCTTCCAATGACCTGGCTCATTGTAGGGAAGTAAACTCCTTCCAAATAGGCATGATTTATCCTTATTCTTAACGATTAATTAAGTCCAATTTATGGTTTATTGACATGATTTGTAGTAGAATTGATACTTGGTTGGGATTCATATTCATTTTAGATCAAATTGGAGCAAATGGAGATATTAGAAGGAATTTGAGGAGAGTTTTACCAATAATGAAGTAAAGGAGCAAGAAGTAGCATGAAGAATGTAAATCATGGCCGTGATTCTAGGTAAAGGAAGAAAATCTTAAAGGTAGTGTCTACTAATGAGAGAATCACAAGCATGAATTGAAGGAAATCGAACTCCAGAAGCTTATGAGGTCGAAATCACGGTCGTCATTACAAGTACATTGAAGGAAATTTAATTGTAGACAACACTAAGAGCATGTTTACGAACATGATTCCTAAAGAATTCAAGATCAGTGGCTACGAAAGTCAAAATCATGGGTGTAATTCACAAATTTCAAGTGATCAGATTCTACCAAAGGCAGAATTAAGGGTGTGATTCTCAATGTGATTCGAAAATGTGCTCTCCTAACATTTCCCTAGATAATATAATTAATACGTTTTACATGTGAATAGACGTATATTTTTGTTTACAACCTTTAGGGAAGTGTTTTAAGGTATAAAAGACAATGTAGCCATTCAATAAAAGGGGGTAATCTAAAGATTTTCCATCAATAAGAATAGAAACAATGTAGACATGTTCTCCTCCCTGCAAGGGGAGTGAGCGTATTATGATGTGTGAGTATTGTATTTGTGATGATTCTAAAAAGAAAGAAAAAACCAAATGCTTGTGGGCTCTCTAATTGAGTGATCGAGTTTTAAATTTATAATCCTATGGTTCCTTTTTCTAAACACGGTCAAAGCCAGGCAAGTGTACCTATCGTTATGAAGTTTAGGATTAAGTATAGGGCCGTCTCCTATAGGGAACGAATTAAGCACTAGTACTAAACTTCTTCTCATTATCTAGCCTAAAATAAATCAAATTTTAATGATAGTTTTGAATTTCTAATTATACTATTAATTATCTAAGGATGCAAATACACATATTAACACATAACAAAGAGATGCAATACAAACATAACACATAAGTTTGCAAACCATGATTAACATGTTAGTCTTAATTGCGGAATTCAACATACTCAAAGCCTTTCTTAAGATCAACAAGGCCTAATCCTGATTTTATTTGCCAGAATCTCATCCTAAGCTAATAGCAAATCAAGGACCACATTAAGTTTAGGAATTCCATAGAAAATTGCAAATGATTTTACTATCTTATCTCTAAGACTCTGAGTAACCCCTTTCAATAGTTAAGATCTATTCACTTGGATGATTTCTTACTCTACCTAAGTGAAATCTGGCAAAAGTCCATATCGTGCACTACATAAATTAATGTTACATATATGTTACCGCTGAAATTAAGGAGTCTAATAACAATTATGAATTTAATGCACTTTTACATAGGAAATAATGAAATTTGCAAAATACACAATAAATAAACTTTAAGCAAAACACAATAAAAGTGACATGAGAGATAGAAAGACAACATTTGCTCCTTCCATTGCTGAAATTACTTGAGAATTGTCCATAACAACACATTGAAGATCCTTCCCTGGTCTCTCTTGAGTTCCATAGATGAATCATCACAAATACAACAGTTATGTATCATGATACACTCACACTCACACATACACACACTCACTCCATTTTCGGGGAGGAGAACATGTCTACATTGTTCATATTCTAATTGATGGAAAATCTCTAGATTACCCCCTTTTATTAAATAGGTACTGTAATACCTCTCAAATATAGATAGTGGAACTCTAATCACAGAGGCCTTTTCAGTGTAATGGCTTAGAGTTTGTCAGAACTCCAAACTTAAGTATGCTCTAGGTAGAGCAATCCTAGGATGGATGACCCTTTGGGAAGCGTTGGCACCAAAAGGATAAAACAGTGCAACATGTGGCCAAAGCGGACAATACCTTAATGGGTAGAGTTTCGAGTCATTACATAGTACCTCTGGTATCCTAGTTGTGCTTGAGGGTGTGTTGGGAGGGCCAGTGGACATGGCATCACAATCTTTGCCTAGGGTGGCCTAAGGGCCTAGGGGCACCCCTACGGTGCGGTGGAGCCTGGAGTGGCAGGTCATGACAAATGGTATTGGAGCAATAGTTCTGGACCTATGTAACGAAATTGATGAGGACGTCAGTTCTATAAGTAGGGGAGTATGTAATACCCCTAAAATATAGATGTGTGGAACTGTAATCACAAAGACGCCTGTAATGGCTTGGAGTTTGTCATTACTCCAAAGTTAAGTGTGCTTTGGGCAGAGCAATCCCAGGATGGGTGACCCTCTGGGAAGTGCTGGCACCAAAAGGACAAAATCGTGCGGTGTGTGGCCAAAGAGGACAATACCTTAATAGGTAGAGTTCTGAGTCATTACATAGTGCCTTTGGTGTCCTGGTTGTGCTTGAGGGTATGCTGGGAAGGCCAGTGTACCTGGCATCACGATCCTTGCCTGAGGGCCTAAAGGCACCTCCTCCGCTACGGTGGAGCCTGGGGTAGCAGGTTGTGATAGGTACGTTGCCTTTTATACCCTAAAACATTTCCTTAAAGGTTACAAACGAAAATATGCATCCATTCACATGTAAAACCTATTAATTATACTGTTTAGGGAAAAGTCAGGAGAGCACGTTTTCAAATCATGTTGAGAATCACTCCTTGACCCTGCCTTTAGTAGAATTTGGTTACTTGAAATTTGTGAATGACACCGGTAATTCTAACCTTGGTAGCCACTAATTTTGAATTCCTTGGGAATCATGCCCGTAAACATGCTCTTATTAGTATTTGGAGTTAAATTTCCTTCAATGTACTTGTAAGTACTACCGTGATTTCGACCTTACAAGCTTCTAGAGTTAGATTTCCTTCAATTCACGCCTGTAATTCTCTCCTTAGTAGACATTGTCTTCGAGATTTTCTTCCTTTACCTAGAATCATGGCTGTGATTTGCGTTCTTCATCATACTTCTTGCTTCTTTGCTTCATTCTTGATAGAACTCTTCTCAAATTCCTTCTAATATCTTCATTGTGCTCTAATTTAACCTAAAATGAATATGTATCCCAATTAAGTACCAATTCTACTGCAAATTATGTCAAGAAACCATAAATTGGACTAAATTAGCTGTTAATAACAATGATAAATCATGCCTATCAAATATCCTCACACTTAAGCCTTACTTGTCCTCGAGTAAGAGGCTTATATCAATTTAGAAAAACATGGAAATCACATGGTGCTAAAATGAAAACACTGAAAGTGAGTGAATATAGGTAAAGGTTCACATCATTCTATCAATAACTTAAGATGTTAAGGCTAATCCTAGTAGACCAGCCTTTACCCTCACCAATTAAGTAAGCTTCTAAGAGAAAAGTGAACACATGATCACAATAACAAGGAAACTTAGTTACTTATTAAGATTATGCACAAAAGCATTGTGGACATTAGATATTTCCTTAATGAAAGCATGCACATCCATCTATCCCTTGAATTTCTCTCCTTCAAAGTTTATTTTTTTTTTTTTTAAGTTAAGGGCAGCATTTTAAGAATCTCACAACCCATGTAGTAAACTCTCAGTCGATAATACCAAGCTCGTCACTCAAGTTAACAGACATGGAAATCACATGGTGCTAAACTGAAAACACTGAAAGTGAGTGACTATAGGTAAAGGTTCACATCATTCTATCAATAACTTGAGATGTTAAGGCTAATCCTAGTAGACCAGCCTTTACCCTCACTAATTAAGTAAGCTTCTAAGAGAAAAGTGAACACATGATCACAATAACAAGAGAAACTTAGTTACTTATTATGATTATGCCCAAAAGCATTGTGGACATTAGATATTTCCTTAATAAAAGCATGCACATCCATCTATCCCTTGAATTTCTCTCCTTCAAAGTTTACTTTTTTTTTTTCTAAGTTAAGGGCAGCATTTTAAGAATCTCACAACCCATGTAGTGAACTTTCAGTCGATAATCCCAAGCTGTCACTCAAGTTAACAGACATTATTCCCTTAAAAAGGGGGATCCCTCGGAGTTATTCGAGTTATAAGACTTGCTGAACACTTTTCTTTCTTTTTTTTTTTTTTTGAGCACTTTGATTGAGAAGTGACATCCTTTGTCGATTGATCCAGGCCGGATGACCTTAAGTGATAAGGTTTTAAAGGATCCCTTTGAACCTTAACTACTTTTCAATATCTTTATATATATATTTTAAAATAAACCAACAAAGGAGAGAGCATCAAGTTATATTTTAAAATACATATATATTTTTGGCGCCATTGTTAGGGAACAACATCATTAGGAAAACCAGAGGTTCATTGATCTAGTCACAACTTTTGTTGTTCTTCCATTGTTATCGCTATGTTATTCCACTCTATGTTGTATATTATTGTTTTGTATGTTTTATGAAGTGAAGTGCTCTTGTTTGTAATTTGACTATCTTTATGTGTGTGCATGTATGTAGTTGGGTTGAGTTTTTGTGCTTTTAGTGTGATTCAATTTGGCTAGTGAGTTTTTGGTGATTGTAGGAGTCCTATACAAGATATATGGATGAATGTTTCAAAAGATATGTTTTGGGAAAAAGAAAATTCCATAAAGGGAGCGTTCAAGGACTTCAAGTGTGGGAAAAAGTAATTAAGCATAAAATTTTAGAAGTCATAGGCATGACATGTGAAGAACAGGAGTCACGCCTGTGATAGAAGGAGAAAGGAAGATTTCGAGGATGAACAGTAGCTATTAAGGGTAATGTCATGCCAATGAGGCTCGTTCCAGATGAGTTAAATGGCATCCAATCATTTCTCACGACCATGATTAAAGGAAAGCTCTCAGTCACGTCTAATGTCGCAGGCATGATATTTGGTTAAAAAGTGAAAAAAAAAATCCAGCCCGATGCTACTACTAAATCAATAACCCTCAACATTAAAGTACTTACACTTAGTTATTGCATTTTAGTGAGCTAAGATCCATGTTTCACCCAACTCTAAGTCAGCTTTGACATGGCGCTTAAAGTTAAGTTAATTACGTAGGTAACTCTTTACCAATTACATCACATGTAATTCTTAGATTCTTTATGGGATTTTGACATCATATATCCCGCCATGTTTAAATCACATCTAATGCCTTAGGCCCAAAATCATTTTGATAGCTTAATTAAGTCTAACCATGTTAAACTCATGAGTAGCACCATTACCCATCATGTCTTACTAAGATAACCTAATGCACTTTACTTTGGCAGACCTACATTATGGTGATCGAAGTTTTGATAGGTGTTTAATCATGGGTGACATTTAACTTAAAATTTATGAGCATATATGGTTGTATACGTGGTATCACATACATATACGTATATCATCATTCATGATATGTCATGCTTATAGAATAAACAAAAATGTGTCATAGCATGGCCTTTGATCTATGTTGATCTTCATAAGCTGATATGAAGATCAATGGTCTAATCTTAAGGTGAAAAGCCATCTACATGGTCTTGAGTTGAAAAATTTCTTGTATCTTCATCATGACCCTTGCTTCTCCATCGTCATGGATTAAGAAAGGTCTTCATTACATCTTCATGTCTTCATTTTATTAATGAAAAGGATAGAAACAATCCTACTACTACAAGTAGAAAATAAATTACAACAAAAATAAAACGACACGCAGGCCGTATTTATAAAATCACAACTTATGAAACAAAGGAATAAAACCTTCCAATGACATAGGTCTTAGAAGCCATATTATGCACCATGCTTATAACATAAGTCCACACAAGAGTCATAAATATAACTCAAAACACTTCAAAAGCGTATTTTATGTTAAGTATTATTAATTAGTGTTTATGGAACTAAGTTGTGCACCTTGCAAGGGTCAAAGAGGTAACGCCCTGAAAGCTAAATAAAATTTCAAATGTGGATTTAGAAAATATTTTGAAAAATCAAATCTTTGAAATCTGATTTCAAATTTATATGAATAAAATCAATTTATTGTACAATTCATGAATGCAGTTCATGAACTGCAATAAGCTATACGGTCGCTTGGAACCTTAAAAAAAAAAATGAATCTAAAACCCTTTTCAAAATTGTTCTATTGTACAATTCTATTTTTTTTTTAATTTTAAAAAAACAGATCATCAGGATTTTGAAAATCGATTTATTACACAAATCACAAAATCATTTTGGACTATCAAACAATTGCATAACATCGGATCTGGTCTGTTCAACAATTACACACCTTTTGTAATCCAATTATAGCAGATCTACTCGACTCCTTATAAAGAATTGATTTTGTTCGTGTTAAACCACAATAAATGTAATAATTCCACAGTGATCCTTCATAATCCAATTACGATAGATTAATTTAAGCCCACAAAAATAGATGATCGTGTCATACATTTAGAAAAAATCATTTTGGACTATCAAACAATTGCATAACATCGGATCTGGTCTGTTCAACAATTACACACCTTTTGTAATCCAATTATAGCAGATCTACTCGACTCCTTATAAAGAATTGATTTTGTTCGTGTTAAACCACAATAAATGTAATAATTCCACAGTGATCCTTCATAATCCAATTACGATAGATTAATTTAAGCCCACAAAAATAGATGATCGTGTCATACATTTAGAAAAAAAAACCAAAAGATTCGTTGTATTCAAATTACACTAGATTCGTTGAATAATTGAACAATTTGCCAAAAAGCATAATACAAATCTACGTTTGTGTTGATTTCATTTCTTTGTATAAACTCGAATTGATTTCATAATGAATTCGCATAAAAATGAATTTCAAAAATTTGAATTTCATGGCATCAACACATATAAAATATATAATATCACTACATCACATGTAGATCATAAACCTTTGATCTAATCAAAACAAAAATGGCTTTGATACCATTGTAGAGTTTCATGATGTAAAATTTGAAATTTTGTAGTGGAAGTTTAAAAGTAAAACCCTAAAACTAGTATCCAAATGTTTTGATTAAATTAAAAAATAAAAGGTGATTAATTTGAATTCCATTATACCTTAATTCGAATTTTTGAAATTGATTAGCGAATCGAATACATAGGCATTGCGATCTCACGAGTACCCTCTATGGTATCCACATGAATGACCATGCCTTCAAAAGGATCCCTTCACATGCTAGTGCTATCTAGAATACTTTTGGATTTGATCGGAAAAATACTTGTGATTCTCGTGTTTCTCTCTCTTAGGGTTCACATATTTTCTCTGTTGCTCTAATGTCGACATCTCATGTTGTTAACACTAAAAGAGACCTCTTATGTTCTACTTATACTAGAATAATGATATTAGTGCGTTTAATTTAATTACGGTATTAGCATAATAATCCTTAAACTATTAAGGATTATAAAATTGTCGTACTCAACAAATTATAATTATTTATTATTCTTAACAAATTAAGATCAATAAATGAATATATTATTCCCACTGGATTTATTTACATTTAACCCATTATCCTTTTAGCTCATTCTTTTGTGTGTGATCCTATAGGTTCACTTAATGTTAGCAGTAGACTTAAAACAGTTTTAGTCCACAAAACACAAGTGGTTTCTAGCAAGATTTATGTTTACCCAACTTGAATGAAGAGTGGAGATCCAACTTTTACTTGATCCATAACTTATGTCATTATCCTTTTGTTACATGATATCTACATTGAATATAAGGTATGGATAGTGTCGCCTTTATATCGTTCAATTCTATCATTTCTTGATCTCTAAATGAAATGATAAAACAAATGAAATTGATTACACTATTAATTTATTTGAGCATGATCATGCATTTGTCAGTTTCACTTATCAAGGGGCAAGAGATACCTCTCCCATAATGAGAGAGACAAATCCCATCTTAATCACTCAACTTCCTCTAAATGATTCACATTATATCCAATCACAACCTTGGTAATTATCCAATTAAAGATAACGTTTGATTGGGTTGAATCATAATGTTTCTCATGTTGGTACCTATGGTGATTTTAGGTCTAAAGATACGCTTACATTGTTATTGTGAGAATCGATTATGATACTGAGCCATGTAGTGATCTCATAGCGAGTCAGTCTAGTACATAGTTATTTAATATGTGCTTATGAGTTTGATTTGTATCCCCATACAAATAAACATATCACGACTATCAAACAAAAACTCATACTAGATTTAATTCATTACTGTTACCATTCTCACAATAATGAGTATATAGGGACATTTAGAATAATAAAATTATTCTTGAATCCTATTATAAAGTAAACATGCAAACAATATAATAGAAGTGCCTTTGTATTAATAATATATATAAAATGACAATATCCAGTAATTGGCCTAGGGTACAATCACTAGCAATCTCCATCCTAGAAGAGTTACATTTTGAGGAATCTAGCAACCGCATGGCTAGCCAGACACTTTATGTAAAGGCCCTTTGCCTTGGCTACCAGTAGTCGACCATGAAGAAAGATGAGGCTAAACTAACCTAGAGGTGCCTTCGATGTTAGAAACATGCTCTACTGGCCCATGCACAGAATAATTATCTTAGGACCCTTGCTAGCTTGTAGCCATCCACTCAATAGGGAATGGAGTTCTTTGGCCCATTCCTTAGAACCTCCGGTAAAAGAAATTTATCATTGTGCTGGTCGACTTCTTTACAAAGTGGGTGGAAGCACAGGTTGTGCCAAACATTACATAATGGTCTATAGAATCCTTCACGACGAACTAAATTTTGTCAGTATTATCACATCAAAATTAGGTACCCTTTTGTTTACCATCCTTAGACTAACTGTCAAGTCAAGGCGATTAAATGCACAATTGTTGACAGCCTAAAAAAGATGGTCGACTTGGACAATGTTGGATAGATAGAGTACCTACCCAAAATCCTATGGGGATGTAGAACCACACAGGATGTCCACTAGAGAGACCCCTGTAGATTAGCTTTCGGAACAGAAGCAGTCTACCCAGTAGAGCTTAAACCACCAACCTACTGGACCCAAGTGTTCAACCTAATGGTGAACGAGATTAGACTACAAACTAAGTTATCTAACCCACCACTATAGAAGAGCTTTGCAACAAATCTAAGTAAAGGCTTATAGCCTGCCAACTCAAAGTCGATAGGTATTATTACAAAAAGGTCAGGCACAAGGAATTCAACCTTAATGACCTAATATGCCAAAAGCTAGCTAATATGGGAGTCAGAGAAGGCTAGGGAAAGCTAGCCCCTACCTGGGAAGATACGTCTAGTAACAAAAACCTTAGAAATGGTGCTTACTTCTTGGAACGGCTTGATCAACAGCCCATCCCCAGGACTTGGAATGCCAACAGTCTATGAAAGTACTTTATTTAAGTTCATTTTCTTTTATAATTGCTAATCGCCTTATTTGTCTTGTTTTCTCTACAAAATTAATGAGATATTTCAAGTCCTTCCAAATAATATGTTTGTTTTATTCTACTTATGTACATTGACTAGGTTGCTTATGCTCAACACCTGTGTCCAAAAATTTATCTAAGTACCAAGCGAGAAGTATCCACCAAATGGACCATAACCTTGGGGTCGACCCATTGTCCGAGCTGCTTATGCTTAGTACCCGTATCCTAAAATTTATCTAAGTCCCAAGCAAAAAGCATCTGACCAAATGAACCATAACCTTAGGACTGACCCATTGATTGTGCTGCTAACATTGAGCATTCGTATCCTAAAATTTATCTAAGTCCTAGGTGAGAAGCGTCCAATTGAATGGACTATAACCCTAAGACTGATCTATTGACTAGGTTGCTTACGCTTAGCACTCTTGTCCTAAAATTTATCCAAGTCCCAAGCGAGAAGCATTTGACTAAATGGACTATAACTGTAGGACTGAATCATTAACTGAGCTACTTATGCTTAACACCTACGTCTTAAAATTTATCTACTTCCTAAGCAAGAAGCATTCGATTGAACGAACCATAACTCTAGAATCGACCCATTAACTGAATTGCTTATGCTGAGCACTTGTGTCTTAAAATTTATGTAACTCCAAAGAGAGAAGCGTTTGACTGAATGGACCATAACCTTAGGACCAACCCATTGGCCAAGCTACTTACACTCAACACTTGTATCCTAAAATTTATCTAAATCCTAAGCAAAAGTGTTCAACCAAATGAACCATAACCCCAAGACTGATCTATTGACTAGGTTGCTTATGTTCAACAGCTGCATCCTAAAATTTATCTAAGTCCTATGTGAGAAGCATTTGATAGAATAGACTATAACCCTGGGACCGACCCACTAATTGGACTGCTTACTCTGAACACCCACGTTCTAAAATTTATCTAAGTCTCAAGCGAGAAGCATTCAACCAAATGGACCATACCCTTAGGACTAACTCATTAACAGAGCTACTTATGTTAAGCACCCTCATCCTAAAATTTATCTGGGTCCCAAGCAAGAGGTGTTCAACCAAGTGGATCATAACTCTAGGAACAACCAATTGACCAGGTTGTTTATGCTAAGCACCCATGTCCTAACAAATAAGTCATAACTCAGAGAATATGAAAAATAAAGAATGATTGAAAGAAAGCAAATTAATTTCAAAATTTGTATATTGACTTAAGAAAAAGTATGGTAGTTTTGATTGTTTCTGGCAAAAGTAGTTTAAAATGGTATTCTAGCCAAATACTACAAATTTTAAATCTATGTTACTAGCATTGGAACTCCTTTCTGCCAATGCTACTATTTGGAGCTTTCTCGATTGAAGCACCTCCACATAATAAAGGATGCTTATCCTCCATTTGTGATTAGTAGGAATCTAATCAACCACTAGATCGCCTTCTTCAACCCTTCTCATTAGGTAAAAATCTTGGGGGCAGAAGTTGGCTATTGAAAACTAATGGTTACTCTCATGGAGGGGGTTCGAGTAGACATCAGTAGAAAGATTGTACTCCTTTGCCCTGTTCTCCACAATATTCTAGGCAGTAGAGGTCAATTGCGTGGTTGATGGAATGGGGGAATCGCTCCTTGGGTTTCCACCATGAGTAGCCTCATTCACAGTATGAAAAGAACTATAACTCTTACCAGCTATTATATGAAAATTTAAAGGTCTGAAAACTTGACAAATGATGACAAGAAATCGAAGTGTGCGAATAAAAAGAGTATGATCGCCACTCAGTAGGGATATTTATAAAGCCTAATAAAACCTTTCAAAAAAAATGAAGTAATGATAGGAATGTGAAAAGTTGAATGCCTCTAGCCGATGGATATGCAAATATCTTGAAATCAACGATATGGATTAAATGATGTAAGACAAAACTATCAACATTGATAGGGTACAATGTGATAACCGTCATGTTTCATACTTTGCGACACATGCTTATGTAAAAGATTCCCGTTGGAATCTTAAAGGTCACTAAAGAATCGTTTGAAATAATACTCTGATCGGCCACCTTTAGGACCTCAAAGCACCAACTAAGTTGTGAATTGTCGCCCAGTCCATAAATCTACAAGTTAACTCACTCGATCAGTTTCGACATTAGGATAACTCCCTCTGCTTGAGAGATAAAAGGAGTAGGGGGGATTACTATTGGTGGTGGATTTTTTACCATAGGCCTATCCGAGTTGAGTTTTACAAATAGGGTTAGACTAACAAGGCCAAGCCATGTTGGCTTACTTATTAGAAGAGAAACCCTGCGCAAGCCCTACAGAAGTTACTTGGATATCCCCATGTCTCTAGTCGCTCAACATGATAACTCAATTGGTTTTGCCTGCAAAAGTTGCTTGGGTATCTCCACACTCGGTGTAAATGGCTCTATCGATCTCGATTTGTAGATAATGGGGACGTAGCCTCTAATCATCTATAATCACTACGGCCTCCAACTGTTAACGATCCCCTACGGCCTCCAACTGCCTACTCATCTACTACGATCATAATTGTCAGGCCAGTCACCTATAAATACTCATCTGCCCTCTAGGGATAAGTAATGATGTACTCGATTACTCATAATTAGATCACAAACTAATTACGACAAATATACTTAAGCATCAGAGTGGCCACGCACTTGCCGCAATCCAAGCTCATTTCTTTCAAGTTTAAACCTCTATCAGATTCGAGTAAGTGACATGGATAATTTTGTCAATCACTATGTCTATTTCTCTTCTTTTCTTTCCATTTCCTTCATAAGTTACCAAACATAAAATAAAGTTTCTACTTCTTTCCATTTCTATTTCATTCCATTTCTTTTTGCCCATTTCCATCCATTTCCACTCTGGACAAAGTTGCCAAACACAGTGTAAGACAATGGTTATAGAAATTATTAGGTCAAGGGTTACAAAAGACATATGAAATGTTGAATTCTTGAATATCAGACTTATAGATCCTCAGTAAAAAACAAGTTTGAAACAAGCTCATTCAAGCTTTGGAGCTCGAAGGGGTGTTAATGGTGGATTGGCCAAGGGAAAGACATGCTAGAAGTAAAATTTAACTTGCATCCTAGCAAGTTCGATCCCTTAACCTGTTATGTTCATGTTGTTCCCTAAATTGCTAAACCAAACATGATTCTCATTTAATTTAGTGCATCAAGTTGTACTTAAAAACGAAAAAATGAAAGCCCTATCTAATTTACAAGCTCCGCCTGATGGATCCTAAAATGACTTAATATGAATCAAGTTCTAGA
The DNA here is from genome assembly GCA_024138025.1 of Combretum micranthum. Classification (NCBI taxonomy): domain Eukaryota; kingdom Viridiplantae; phylum Streptophyta; class Magnoliopsida; order Myrtales; family Combretaceae; genus Combretum; species Combretum micranthum. The sequence goes on from JAMXBD010000568.1 coordinate 701,175, forward strand.
TCATATCACCCCCGCTGCTACGATCGTGATGGAGCTAATACCCCCTATACCGCCCATGATGAAGCATGTGAACACTTGTTGTCAAGGAATTGTGGATACGGTGGAGATCATGAGCATTGTCATGCTCATGATGTTGATCATGACATGCCCAAATATGGCTGCGATTTTCTTGAAAAAAGGAGAGAAAATTTGAGGCCATAGAGATGATGGCCGGAGTCACGATTATGGTCCACAGTGTGATTGTACACTCTGTTTTTGAAGCTTAATGTTACTTTCATATTTTATTTGTTTGACTTTTTTGTTTCGTATTTGCCCTTGCTTGACTTGTAGGAGTATATAAGGGTCCTGAGGGTTATGTTAGAAGAAGCTTGAACCTTTCTTTTGTCATTGATTGAGATCTATTGCCTTGTTGACTTTCATGGAATTGTTTCCAAAACCTATTGAGTAATATTGAGTTTTTCCTCATCGTTATTCTTTATTGTTTCTTTTGATTGTGTCATATTGATTAAGTGCAACAATTGGATTGATTCTTTTTTTGGTTTATCATATATTAGGATAGATCGTTCATGTCCTTTACATTCTTTTTTATATAAATAAAAACCCAAAACATATATTAAATCTTGATAATTCTGTTGTGCAATTCTCACACGGATCTCATCCGTATCATGACTGTTCTACTTGTGAAAACATATTATTACACATGCTAATAAATTTTAATTTCTATTTTTCTTTTCTCCCTATATATATATTTCATCATTTTAATTTTATAGTGATTTTTATTTAAAATTTCTAATTGAACATATTTATCTAAAAAGAAAGAGAGGTTTCCTAATTTCTAAATATTTTAAAATTTCTAATTTTTCTTGTTTTTATATATGTTTATTTAATTTTTGTATTTTTGCAAGTTTTAATTTTATTATATTTTTATACTTTTCTATTTTTTATATATTTTAATCAGTAAAAAATGGGTCAATAAGTTCTTTGATAGAAAAGAGAAGTTTGTTGAGCTACAAATATTGCAATTAACCTTTTTATTGCCTCTCTTCATAAATCCCCTTTTCTACTTCATTTACTTACATTTGTGAGTTAGTGTTTTGAGTAGTACAATTTTTTATTTCACTTGCAAATCTTTTTAAGGCATTACTCTATGATATTTTGTGAGAGTTATAGAGTGTTTGGGCTGTGCTTAGTGGTAGGAAGTCAATTATAGAGGCACAACTCTTGTAAGGATTTTTTATATTTCAATTGGATTTTGTGGTTGTTACTTGGGAGTAATCTTTTTGTATTGAATAATTATATTTTGAAGTCCTCCATTGGAGGGCATTTGTAGGTCTTTGGAGACTAGGGGCAGAATAAACTTTATGTTAGACTGGGTTTGATTTCTCTATCCCCTACCTTTTACATTATTACAATTTATTTATTGTTGTTGTTCACTTGTTAAATTGCTTTATTTGTACTTATGATCTAAAAAGGGGGTAAATTAGTTCTAAAACCCAATTCATACCACCCCTCCTCCTTCTCTTGGGTTTTAACCTATGTGTTAAGTTGGTTTTAGTTTTACACCCCTAAGCAAGGACGAAGAGACAAAAGTCAGCTACTACATTTCCAAGCAACAACATCCAGTTACCTATTGAGATGCAGATTTCATTTTTCAAATTTCCTAGTTCTTTGTTGGCTACTTGAGAGATATTAGTTCTCCATTTTTTTCTAATATATATTTTTATTTTTGTAGATAATTGAAATTCATTCATTAAAGTGCACATCAAATATCAAATACATATTGTACTGATATATTACAATAAAAGAAATGAGGTTTCTAAGATCTAATATGAGAATAGTTACATTTCTTAAATAAAAATGAGTTATAATGACCCAAAAAAAATTCCAAAGCAATCAAGGAATGAAATCCAGCATACCAACTAGGATAGATCCCATGTTAGGAAGAAAAACTAATAAACAAAAAAAAAATCACAAGAAAATCTAGATCTGAAAAATGACACTGCATGAATTTTATTCATTGATGAAAAACTAATTGCAAATCTTCAAATTTGTGTCAAGACGTCCTCTTATTGAAGAGTCACGTAGTGAAAAACATGATAGCACTGTTTAAGTTGGGGCAGATGGCCAAAATGTGATGTTCACCACCCTTAGATTTTTTAGAAAAGAAAAACCTAAGGAGGGAATGCGAACTCGTAAACCAAGTTAACTTTGTTAGCTAAGTTCGTATTAGTGAAGAAGAAAATTTTTAATTAGGTATTAAATTGATTACTTTAAAGTTTCAAATAGTTAATTGTACAATTAGGAGAAGTTTGGGTACCAAACACGACATTAACTCATACAAATAATATTAAATATAATTATTAACATAATATAAATGAAAATGAATAATAAATATATTTAATAATATAATATAATAAAAATCAATAGAAATTGCAAAATAATAAGTAAATGTAAGAAAAGAGGGTTAATATCATGAATGGTAACTAAGCTTTATAAAGTATATAATTAGGTATATAAACTTTGAAATTGACCAATTTGGTACCTGAACTTTGAAATTGATCAATTCAGTAACTAAAAAAACATTTCTAGATGCTAATAGTACATCTATCAAGTTATTTTAAGTACTAAATTGATCAATTTCAAAGTTTTTTAAGTACTCAATTGATCAATTTCAAAGCTCAGATACTGAATTGATTAATTTCAAGATTCATGTACCTAATTACATGTTTTGCCAAAGTTCATGTACTATTTGTGACATTATCTTGAGAAAAGAAGTTGAAAAAAATTGTGTGTATTCCAATCACCTTGATTTACAAATTTAAGGCTTTAAATTTTTTAGGGTAAATGCTAAACTTAGTACCTAAAATTTTTATGAAAATTTAATTTGGTAATGAACTTTGAAGGATATCATCTAGCATCGATAGTCTATTTCTTCCACTCAGAAAATAAAACAAATAGTGTAAGTGAAGTAGTAAAAATAACCACAAAAACTTTGATTGAGTATTAAATTGATCGCTTCAAAGTTTGAAACTAATTTGATTTTTGTGAAAAGTCTAGGTACTAAGCTTGATATTTTGTCAAATATTTAATGAAAATTCTTTTTTATAAGGTTTTGAAAACGATAGTGATCTAGATAAAAGGGGAAAAGGTAAAAGATTAAATTAAAATAAATTGTTATTTTCAGGAATATTTATATAAATAATGCTTAACAAGTTGACTTACCTAGGTTTCAAAAGACAAGGTAAGTTTCAAAAGACAATGTCACTTATTCATTTAAGAAGTTTCCATTACCATTCTTCTTGTCATGATGTCACACTCCAAAGGATATCCTAGACGTAGCAGTCTGTCACATACGATATTAAAGCTTAAGAATTACTTCCTGAGTCATGCAAAAACTTCGCACCATATGTAAGGTATCTATCACAATAGTATGAGACACAATAGGATGTGTAGTTTGAGAAAGTAAATATAACATACAAGAATCTAGATAAACATTTAACTTCAAAATTATAAAAAATATGGTCTTTACATCATCTTAAGTGCATTCCCCCGATAAATCTCAAAGGATCAAAATATAGTCTTAGTTTGCATTAAAAATAACACTAGAATAAAAAAAAAAAGTCTAGAGGAAATCTATTCTAAGATCTTCAAAAGGATTTCCTTCAAAATCTTCCCAAAAGCATAATCTCACCCGGACATATGGAGACTTCGGTATAAGAGAATTGGTCCTGCATCAACAAAAATCTATTGAGTGTAAGCAACTAGCTTAGTGAGAATATTCTCGAATTAGTGTACTGTATCAAAATATCAAACAAATTATTAAATAGGTATATGAAATGCATCAAAGATGTCAGCAAGTAATACATATGATCAGCCGAAAATCATATGTTTGAATGGATTTACGCCCTCCATTCGAGGTTAAGTGTTTTAGACTCTTTAAAGCCTACTTTTTAATCTGATCATGTAGTTCTTTTGGGCTCGTACTCGCTCCATCCTAAAATAGTTCTTTCGGGCTCCTATTCTCCCATCCTTAAATAATTCTTTCGAGCTCTTATTCTCCTATCCTTAAATAATTCTTTCGAGCTCTTATTCGCCTATCCTTGTAGTCTTGCAAGTCCCTGTGGATCCCACTACTATACTCTTGTCCCACAAGAGCATAGTAGCTAATACAAGTGACTCACTTGTGATATACATGAGTCAATTGATATAATTTTTGATATGTGATTAAGGTAATTTAAAGGTGATCATAGAGTTTGCAGACACTCCATCATGATAATAAAACATGAATATAATTAACAATAATTCATGTATCAATATGCTTAATATGCTTTCAACCAATATTATCATGCATGTTCCATTTTCATCTTTTCACTTCTAGTGCCTCTAGCTACAAGCATAAACAAGTATGAAAAAGTAGGAGATAAACTCACTCGACCATTTTTGCTAAAATCCTTCACTCATAATAGTCCTTCGAATATGGATCCTCCAAATCTCCATCACCTAAACGAAAGAAATACTCGAAATGAGTATTTCCCGAGTTCAACTTAAACTTCTAATTTTTATTTCATTAATTTCATCAAAATTTGGGTAAATAGAAATTCCAATTTAAAACGGCTATAACTTGCTCATTTTAACTCAGAATTTTGTATATTATATATCTTTTTCCATCCACTCGAAAAGATCTATCTATTTCTAAGATTATTTTTAACATCAAAAGTCTTTTAGGTTTCAAAATGAGTCAGTACATAATTAACATGAAAATTCTAGCCCTTAAATTGTAATTTTTCCAAATTTTACTTTATCTAAAAGTCTATAACAAATACATAGATATCTATGTGGTCCTTTGATATAGATATGTACTCATTTACATGCATGATTCTAGTGATGTTACCTCAACAATGATTTTTCATAAAACAATTTATTTTAGAAATTGGAAAATGAATTCACAAAATCTTTCTTCAAGTTGTTAGAAGAAAATTCAAATTTTGAGTTTGTTACTAATGAATGCCTATTCAATTAAAACCATATTTTTGTATTTTCTTAACTTCATAAAGGTGGATTTATTTCTTAAAAACTTGGTTCTTTAAGTTGTATACTAATTTTAGATTTTCTAAGTGGTTGTTTAATTAGTGGTTTAAATCTAAACTTAATTAGAAAAACTTGCTTTATTCTTGGTGTTTTTCAAAACCTTATAAATGAGCTTCTAAGAGAATATTATATAACAAAGAATTATCAATATTAATATTTACTAATAAATTTATTTTAGTATTTTAAAAGAGAGTAATGGAACCATGTCATTAAGTTTTGAAGAAATTTTACATAATAACAATACTTAAAAAATTTACGATGAATTTATTTAAGTTTTTGAAAAGAATGTTGTTGAATCATGATTCTAAGTTTTAATGGAAATTTTTCCTAAGGGGAATGTTGGACTAATGATTTGGAATAAATCTCGAGTTAGAAAAACTTACTTTGTTCTTAGTAATTTTTTTAAGATGTTGATGTATACCTTATAAATAAGTTTTTAGGAAAAAATTGTGTAGCAAAGAATTATTAAAATTTAACAATAACTTATTTTATTATTTTGAATAGAGTGTAGTTCAATTATTATCCCACGTTTTAGTGAAACTTCTCCTAAGTGTTAAAATCATGCTTCTTAGGAGTTTAGTCTTAATGAAAGAAAGAAAGTAGCTCCTTTTATTTCTTTGAAAAATTTTGTCAAGACAACAAATTATGACCATGCATGAATATAAACTTGTATTTATGTAGTATGGTAAAATAATTTATATGGAGAATAAAAGACATACAAAATTTAATAAGCATATATGTGAAAACAAGTATTAGGAAGTCTTCGCTTGCATCAAGGCTTCCTGAACTTAGAATGGACTAGTTCCAAAAAGAAAAGCAAGAAAATAATATGAAAAAAAAAATGGGAGTCTCAGATTTATCAAGGCTCCCCAGACTTAGATTATGTACAAGTCTAAAAAGAAAGAAAGAAAATCGTTTTGACTTGATGAGAACAAATCTAAGACTCGAATGACTAGTTTTAATTTATTTGCATGAAAGAAATAAATAAATTGCAAGGACATAGAAGCATAAGTAAAAATTAGATTAGTGAGCATTAGGCTCTTAGCGCGCGTGCACACACACACACACACACATAAAAGTTATGTTAGAAGTATGAATCATAATAACAACATAACGAAAATTATAAGGATATAGTGTTGAACAAGACATGAAAAAATTGTTGTTTTTATGATTTCCTCCTAGCATAATGCTCATGGGGTTATTAGAAATCAAAACACACAATAAGTTTATGTTATATTAACATGAATAATAGGGGGTTTTAGAATTTTTACTTAAGGTTAATGGGTGGTTGAAGATGGAAGAAACAATTGGATAGTGTGTTTATTTTTACTAAAGAGAAGTGGATGGTAGAGAGGGTTTGAAGGGAATTTGTTGGAGAGAAAAGTCGAGAGGAAGATTTGGTAGAGTTTTGGTATGTATAATGAGATGTGTAAAAGAAGTAGAGGGAGATGTGGTATTTATAAAAATTTAGGAGGGAAATTGTTGTACTTAAAATTAATTTAAATTAAAAAAAATAGGGGAAAGAGTAAGAGGCTGCGTGATTATAGGGAGAGGGAGAGAGAAGAGAGAAAAAATTAATTTTGATAAAGAAAAGTAATAAAGTGTAAAAGAAGTAATGTAAAAAGTTGTATTGGAAATGAAAAATGTAAGAATAGGTATGTTGATTGTAAGAAATAGGTTATAAGGAAAAAAGATATAGATGAATGGTAGAAATAGTATAATGAATAGTAGACTAACAATTAAAAAACTGGTAGTAAAGAAATTATGGGTAAATATGTTGTATATGATATTTTTAGATATCAAAAAATTATGAAATTGGTATTTTATAGATTCTTATATTATTACGAGTCTAAATATGTTATCGGATTATTTCATTATTTCGTGTGCCAAGACGCTGTTTTCGAAAACTGATCCTGTTCAGGTTCGAAACGAGTGATTTTTGGTCGAATCTGATCTTTTTAAGTTGCATGACATCATTCCACACTATAATAAGGTTATCTCATTTTTACAGTTTTAGGGTTTCACGCACAAGATTGATGGATATAGATTCACTAGGGTTTGTTGTTAATCTAGTTGACTTTAGCGCTTCGGTTTGACTCCGGTTCCAAGGTTTTATCTATAAGATTAACATAAAATCTGGGAGTTTATACATGACCTTCCATATATAAAGTTAATATGTAGTTGATCAAACACTACATATACATGGCTATTTCACCTAGCAAATATAATAAAACTTCTCACAACAGGAAAAAGAGATTTGAACCTGACTCATCACACTTAGGAGGCTAGTACAAGTAGTATTTCACTAAACACAACGCCATTGATATTAAACATCTATATTCCATTTGTTGTTGTTATTGCTATATATATGTATATATACGATTTTACGAAGATGTTTATTAAGTTTCTTCTGGCTTTTATTTATCTCACGATCCCTTTATTTCTTATGTCCATTAATCTATAATAGCGTGTCGCAACTTTTTATTTGCCTGTACGTCATGATGTACATGTGCTCCATAAATGAGGACTCTCATATGTTGTAAGTGAACAAGAAAATATAATAATATAATATCATTCTCTCTACATCATTTTATTTTCTTTTACAATTCTTAGGTTGTGTGTGTTTCTTATTTTTATAAAACGTGTTATCAACATGATTTTCTTAAAGCAACCAATTTCAGTACAAAGGGTCCAAGCAATTAATTTTAAGTGTCTTGATAAAAGACATATCTCATTGTTCTATGAAGAGAAATCCATCATTATAATTAAAGGTAAAAGGAAAAGAAATTATCCTTTAGGAGAAATAAGGATGGATGGAAGGGATAAAGTATCCTAAATAGATAAAATTATAGTGTTAAATATTTAAATGATGTATTTGATTATGCTACATTAATTTGAATTATAGCACGGAGTTGATTGCCGGTGAATTTTTGAAATTTGGAATTGATTAAAAAACAATGTATACTTCTTTGCTTTTGATTGAATCTAAGACACATGGAAAAAAAAAATATACGTATTGTGGATAGTTGAGCCACTCATTCTATTCTCAAAAATACAAAAATATTTTTGTTCTTCAAAATGGGTGAAACAATTGTTACCACAATATCAAGTAGCACAAAAATAATTAAAACATAAGAAGATTTAATATATTATTACTTCTGAAGGCTATAGAAGAGCTAATATATTTTTACCAAAATGAACAATATTTTGTCATAAATAATGTATTATCGTAACACTTTAGAATAACCAATACCAAGAGAAATAAAATTTGTAATAAATAATGTGTTATTTCCTCTAAAGTCTAATAGAATTTGTTAAGTTTTAAAGATATTCGTAGCAACAAATAATTTTAGATTGTAGAAGAGATGAATCAAGAATACCTCTATATTATAAGTATTATTACAAAGAAAAATTTGTAATGGAAAAAATTTTCACTGTCTCCTCTAGTTTATACTACACAAAAATTAGTATGATTGAAGTAAATCTTAAAGTAAACTAGAAATTTCTTGAATAAAATATTTTTACGATTTGGCATGACTTGTTAGGTCATCTTGATACTATGGGTCTATTTATTTGTTGGTAAATTACAGATACAAACACTTTTTTCAAACTTTTCTCTAACAAATTATTTATTAATAAATAGATATAGATAAGAATAGTTGACATTTCTCATTAAAGGATCAAATAGATTAAATATAGATGTAAATCAAACATATTTACATATGTTCGATACAGATAAAGATACATATGAAAAAAGACTATCCAGATAGACCCTATAATGATGAGAAAAATATTGAAAACTCACATGAACATCCATTAAAAAAAAAAAGATTATTCAAAGTAGAGGATCTTTTTATGTCACATGCTCTCAAGGAAAACTAATCATAACGCTATCAGTAGCTAAAATTGACACTGAATCACCTTCAATCTTAAAATGTATTCTAGGTGAATTACATGTACTCATACATCCATAATGTGGACCATTTTTATGGTTTTGATAGATTCTTCTACTAGATGGCCACATGTGTGTTTATTATTATCACGTGATTTACATAAACCCCTGAATTTTTCATAATTTCTAAAAAATAATTCTAGAGTTAACTACCGAAACCAAGATCCCAAAAACCAATCCAAGTTAAAACCAAAATCTAAAAAAGGCTAAAATATGAAATTTCAAAAACCTTAAGAACAAGATAACCTTTAAAAAAATAAATTTAATAAAAATTCGATTCGAAAACCGTACGTGAAACAAATCATCTATCTGATCCCTAAACACACAAATCAAGACGATATTCCAAATAACACTCAATGACAAAATACTAAAATCTTAAACCTTTCGGTATATTTTAGAATAAAAATTTTCAATTACCACCAAAAGTCAAACAGAGTCAACTATAACCCTAGACTCGATTAAACAATCTCGAGAATTGTTAAATGCTAAATAAATCATAAAAATAAAGTAAAAAGTTAAAATTTGAACCAAAAAGTTAAAACAGTCATAAATCCAAAAAATTTATAATCTTGAGAGTAAATCTTAAAGCCGGAATTAAAACTGGATCCTTAAAAGTCAACTAGGCCAACAACAAGCCCTATGAGACTAGATCTAGCGATCCTACTCTCTTAGCCCTAGAATAATAAAATTGAGATAATTATAGATTGTAGTTCGCAATAATATAGGAAAACCTAAAAAAATCATATTCGTCGAGAACTTGATTTGAACACGACCAGATTAGTTCTTGAAAGATGTGTTCTAGGGCTCTTGATAGTAAAAATATTCAGATAATACTGTTAGACTCCTAATAATATGAGGATTCCAAAAATATCAATTTAATTTTTTTTTTAAATATAAAAATATCCAATATAGCTCGTTTATACTTATGTTTATTACTATCGGTATTTTATTTGTCTAGTCTACTATTCATTGTATAATTTTTACTATTTATTACTATTCATCTAACTCTACTTTCTTTACAACCTACTCTTACAATCTTACATACCTATACCTTATAATTTTCATTTCCAATACAACTTTTTACTAAACTTCTCTTACACTTCTTTACTTTTAATTATCAAAATGATTTTTTTCACACACTCTCTCCCCTCCCCCTTTAGAACCGGCGCCACCCCCTTTTTGTCTCTCTCAATTTTATTTCTTTTTTAATTTACTTTATTACATCTAATTCCCTCTACATTTATCTATAAATACCCTCTATTCCTCCGTTTCTTTCACACCTCCCATTTACATACTAAAACTCTCTCAAAATCACTCCACAAAATTTCTCTCCAAAAATTTCTTCCCATCTCTCTCTTCTTCCTTCATCATCACCATCTTCATACAACTATCAAAGCTTCCTTTGTTCCTCCATTTTCACATAATCTTAGGTAAATGTTTTTAAATGTTCTTCTTGTCATGTAACTTAACATGACCATAGTGTGTGTTTTTTAAACCCATGGATAGTAAAAAAGCAACAATATATTCATGTTTATTCTTATTCATGTAGAAATTTTATTGTTATGTTGATAATATATTATGCATTATTTATTGCTTCTAACCTAACTTCTAGATATTACTTTATTATTATGCTTTTTCTTTTCTTTCTTTTCTTTTTGGAACTAGTCTATTCTTAGTTATGGGAAGCCTTAATGAAGCTAAGACTTCTAATACTTGACCTTATATATACATGCTTACTTGATTCTTATATTTCTTTCTTTCTTTATATGTATTATTCTTGTCTTTAACATAACTACATAATCATATTCATGCATGATCATATTGTTGTTATCTTAATAAAAATAAAAAGCAGTTTTTTCTTTAATAAAGGAAATGAGACTAAACTCTCTTTAAAATAAATTTTGTCTCTTAGCAAAGATTTTTCCATTAAAGAGGCTTAGAATTTATTTTTTGATAAATTCTTTTAAAAAATTTAGACCATATCATCATGAATTTTTAAAGTATTAATGATGAAGATTTCATCAATGATTTAACTAAGTAGATAAACACTCTCTTTTCAAAATAGTAACATGAAATTTAAACCTTAATGTTGATAATTCTTTTTTATATAAATTAAAAAAAAACTTATTTATAAGATTATCACCAACACTTTAACAAACACAAGAATCAAACAGCTTTTCTAAGTCAAGTCTGAAATTAACTCACTAGTTAAAAATCCAATTAGAAATGAATCGGTATACAACTTAAGGAACTAAGTTTTAAGGGGTAAAAATCCATTTTCTTTTATTAAATAAATAGTTATGATAGATAAACACTCACTTGTAATAAAATAAATATTTTTCCAACAAAGGTCTATGTATAAAAAAAATTATGGATTTAGAAAAGAGTAATTATGAGAATAAGAATTTAAAACAAGCTATTCTTTTAATTTTTGTCATGAGCTAAAACTTAAAACATTTTCTTTACAACTTCGAATGATTTTCCTCACAACCATATAAAGTTTTATATTTTGGAAAATAATTGGTTAAAAGAAGTTAGTATGAAAGTAAATATTCATGAATTCCAAATAAATATGATTTTCCTTAATTAAGTGTCATATTTACAAAATGTAAGAATTTAAAAAATTTTGTTTAAAGAATCAAACCTAGGAAAATCCTTAAAAGAGAATTACACTTGGGTTTTATGTCACAAATAAATAAAACTATGTTTTATAAAATAAATTGTTAAATAAGAATTTGTGAACAAATATAAGACCTTTAAGGATAAATATATATATATATATATATAGATATGGAATTATGATTTTTTTTTGTTGCTAAGTCACAAATTTACAAAATAGCAATTTAATCACAAGTCAAATAATGACCCTTCACTAAACTCTAACTTCCACAAAGATTGTTTACAAATTTTATTATTAAGACAACATCACAGAATCATGTATATAATATGAGTCTATGTATATAGTAAAAGGATTTTTTTTACTAAATAAGTATTTACATGTTTATTATGAAATTTTTGGATGAAATAGAATTTAGAAAACTACAAATTAAGGCGGAATTTTCGTTTAAGATCTGTGCCAATCCGTTTTTTAACTTGAATGACTTCAAATGTTAAAAATAACCTTAGAAATAGATAGATTTTTCGAGCAGGTAGAAAACAACACTTATATGTGAAATTCCGAGTTAAAATGAGCAAGTTATGGCTATCTTAAGTTGGGATTTCATATAATTTGAATTTTGACGAAAATAACAAAATCGAATTAGAAAGTTTAAGAAAACTTCTATGAAATACTCATTTCGGATATTTCTTTTGTCTAGATAATGAGGAATACAAGACTTTTCTTCTTGAGGATTATTACGACTAAGAAGATTGCGATATGGATGAGTAAGTTCTCCCTCATAATTTGTTACCTTCCTTGTGCTTGTAGGTAGTTGCACTAGAATTTTAAATACAAAATAAAAATGAACATGTATAGGGTTATGGTTTTATATGTTTATGACTTTATGTTTGTGTAACAATGGATGCTAAGCATATCGAAATCCACAAATGATTGTTTAAGTATATTGTTAATATTACATGTTGTTATGTGTGTATGATGATTGTTTGATCACCTTTAAGTCTACCATAATTATACTGGCCTTTATATAAATTAAATAGATACGCATTACATCCGTCAAGTCACATCATAAGGACTGCTATCCTATGTGAGGAATCGGAAGGGCCAGAGGTCAAGCTCATTCTTAGGAAACTAAGGCGTACTAAGATACATCTTAAAGATGAGCCGCACCGATCAATCGTTGAGGGTAGAGTGCTCGGGGACTAGTAGTAAAGATGGTAAGGATTTTCGTACCTAAATTCCCCAACCTTCGATACGGATGGGTAAATCCATTCTATATATGGTCTCTGGATAACCATATATATATATATATATATATATTTTTTTTGTGTAATCATGTGATTGTTGCATAGCATGCATAGCATATGCGTGAAAATTAATAAATTTATTTTAAATCATGGTGTGAACAAAAAGGAATAACTCACTAAGCTCGTTGTAAGCTTACACACCCATAGGCTTTTGTTGAAACAGGTATGTTGGTGGTTACGATCGAGGATCGGAATATTAAGGAAATCGTTGGCAAATCTTTGAGCTTTTGTGAAAAAGTGGAACCATAGGATGTATTTACTTTCATGTAATTTCTTTATGAGTTATATATGACATGTTAATGTTTGGAGATTTCTAGAAAGTGTATTTGTATAGTTCTAAAGACATTACGGGGGTATACCCCTAAATATTGTAATTGATCTTGCTTGTTTTTTATGTTAAGTATTCTTCTTATCTTGTTATTCAATTGTTATCAAAATAAATTGCATTACTTAGATATGTTCCCTTTGATGTGTTGTACGACTTGTGCATGGTATGAAAGCCTTTGCATGCCTAAGGAAGTCATGCCTAAACTTTAATATTATGTACAGTGGACTGCCATGTTTAGAGTACCCCTTGGGGCATGACAGTTTAGCCTTCATAGGTCACTTGTTAAAATAAAAAAATTATGAGCACCATTTCCAGATCATCCAATTAAGATAAATCATCTTGATAGTGCTAGTAAATTTATATCCTAAACTTTTAATGATTATTATATGTTACTTGGGAAAAAGTTGAACATCTTATACACATGTTCATATGAAAAATAGTTTAGTATAATCATTTATTAAACATCTTCAGTAAATAGCTAGCCCATTACTTAAATGTTGAAATGTATCAATATTTAGGGGTACGTTTATTTAAGGCATCAAGGTTCTTAGTGATTCAAAAAAGGTTTCAACGTTTGGAGGATAAATTCATTTAAGGTATCATCTCTTCAAGTGGTTAAAAAAGGGAATCAACATTTCATAAAGTGAGTCAAATAAAGCATCAATAATTCACCATTGAGGAAAATTTTGGGACATTAATTGAAAATTAGTATAAACATGAATGCTTTAAATAAACTTTGTAAAACATTGATATCTTTTTTGATTGACTTTACAAAATATTGATTATTCTTTTTAATCGCTAAATTTGATATCTTAAATGAACTTATCTCTAAGCATTAATACCTTCTGGTGCAATTTACTCATTATTTATGCTAGTCAAACTCTCCTGTTTTGTATAGGGATATGCTATTTTACATGCACCACTTATACATATTAAAGCAACAAGTTACCATAAGTTTTTTGCACTAATTTGCCTTCAGTCAAGAGCCAAATATTTCTCATCTAAAAATTTTTAGATGTGCAATATATGTTCCTATTGCTACATCGCAACATATCAAAATGGACCAATGGGAGAAAATTGGGAATATATATTGGATATAAATCTCCTTCAACGATTAAATATCTTGAGATATTAATGAGATATATGTTTAATGCACGATTTACATATTTTTATTTTGATGAAGCAAAATTTCTAGTATTAGGAGAGAAAATGAAAGCGTGAAAAAACAATACCATGGAATACTTCATCATTATCCCATCAAGATCCAAAAACAAAAAAAGAACTTCAAAGGATAATTCATTTGTAAAATTTAGCAAATCAATTGCCAAATGCACCTATTAATAAAAAAAAATGAGTAACAAAGTCACAATTCATATTGATGTCTTAGAGGGATAGTGCGATAATAAATCTTAAAGGTACTTGAAGCTTGTAAAACTTGATTACAAGGATGAAAGTCCCAAAGAAGGAAAATAGACAATAAAGATAATTTTATTAAGAAGAACGAGGACACTAACATGAATCAACTTTCTAAAGAAGTACAAGTATCTTATGTTGATAAAATGGAAGAAATTTTGATAAATTATTGTAGTTCGAAAAAAGGAGAACAGAAATAAAATAGTCATGATTACACTTTTGTATACGTTATGGTATTAAACACTATGAATGAAAGTATGAATCATGAAGTACAATCTATTCAACAATGCTAAAATAGAGATGATTGACAAAAATAAAAAGATATGGTACAAGAAAATTGAATTTTCTTGAAAAATATAAAGTTTTTGGATAAGTAATTCCAACACCTGTAGGTATGAAACTAGTAGAGTATAAATGAGCATTTGTGCAAAAAGGAAATGGGAAAAACGAACTAACCATATACAACGGACGATTTGTTGCACAATATTTTTCTTAAAAACCTAAAATCAATTATGAGAAAATATACACTCTTATGATAAATGCACTAATTTTTTAAATTAATTTGGTAGAACATGAAAAACTTAATACACGATTAATGGAATATAATCACAACTTATTTATATGGCTTCTTAAAAACCTAAAATCTATTATGAGAAAATATACACTCTTATGATAAATGCAATAATTTTTTTAATTAATTTGGTAGTACATGAAAAACTTAATATACGATTAATGGAATATAATCACAACTTATCTATATGGCTCAATACTTCTATGAGAATCCTTGAAGGATTTAAAATTCCAAGAAAAAATAATATAATTTATCGAGAAATTTATTCAATTATGTTACAAAGTTCTGTGTACGGATTAAAATAGTCTACACGCATATGATATAATCGTCTAGTGAATATTTGTTAAAAGGAGGTTATGAAATCAATCCAATTTGATTATATGTTTTTGTAAAGAGATCCAGATATGAATTTGCCACAATTGCTATTTATGTGGATGATTCAAATATAACCAGAAGTATTGAAGAGCTTCCAAAAGTGGTAGAATATTGAAAAAGGAATTTGAAATGAAAGATTTGAAAAGATAAAAATTCTGTATCAAATTGAGCACTTATAAAATGAGATTTTGTTCACCTCAAATGATTTTATATGGACAAAGCACATCCATTAAGTAGTCAAATAGTTGTTTGATCATTTGATGTAAACAATAATCCTTTTTTGGCAAAAAAAAAAAAAAAAAAAAGATCCTTTTTAGTTTGCAATAGGCACTTTAATGCATATTGCTACAAGGTCTAATATTGTTTTTTTTTTCTTTCTTGTTAATTTATTATCAAGATATAGTTGTTCACCAACCCAAAGATTAGAGTTGTGCAAATGGATCAATTTTACGCAAATGGTAATGAATAATTCAATTAATTCATCCCTATAAAACTAGTTTTATATTCAGTTAGCGGAATATTTCAGCAAATTGCTATTATTAAAAAACTAAAAAATTATAATTCCTTTATAAAACAAGGTAATAGCTAATGTATATATATTTCACATCTAACGTAAGACCTCAAAATCAACTGTAAAATAATAATTTTTTATTTTTAATTTTTTTGTAAATTATAATTCCATTTCAATATTATTCCATCTCCACCTTCCTAATCAAATAAAAAAAAGAGGTAATTTTTGTCTGTTTGGATGGTTTATTTTTCATCTTTATTTGTATCTTTTTCAAAATGATATGTATAAATATGTTCAATTTGCATATACATTTTATCTATATTTAATTATTTAATCTTTTAATGAGAATTATTAATTTTTATTTTATTATATCTATTTTTTGATAAATAATTTATTAAAAAAATTTAAAAAAATATCTGTATCTAATAGAAAAGCCAAACAAACAGGGTCTTGTCCAAAGGATGTAACCACATACAGGCGTAACGTGAGACCAGGTAAAAAAGAAAAGCGTAACGGATACGAGACTTGTCCAACAACTGCAGAAGTTTCGAGACTCACGTTTGTTGTATAGGACCTTCTCGTGGTGTTACTACCTCCACGTGCTCCCAACTGACTTAATTATTTCATTTTACCTCATCTTACCTGTTCTAAATTTTATTTGTATTATATTTATATTATTAATTTATTTATTATTTTATATTTTAGTTTGATTTATTTATAAAAAAATTATATCAATTTAAAAAAATAATAAACATATAATATAAAAATTACCAAAATACAATCAGACCAATCTTGACCTTAACGCGGGCATCCACGCGCTTCCATACTCTCCAGCACTCGTCGTCTCTTTAGTCTAACTTTTGGAGAAAAGGAAAAAGAAAAAAAATAAAATAAAACAAAAGTTTGAATTCTTCGAATGCTCCTGCGAAAAGAGATTGAGCTCTAAGCTCTTATTTAATTTAATTAAATTCTACTGGGAATCGCGTGTCCACATTGGGAATTGAATTACCGTGAAAAGAACTTTGTAAGACTAGTAAAAAAGATATCAGCTTATTAAGACTTCTACAATGCGATAAAATAAAACTACAGAACACCAAAACATAAAATTACAGACTCGTTAAAATTAATAATGATATCATAAAATTTTTCAATAATATATAAAACCGAAACGATACTTTGATTTAATTGATAAATTCACCCTTTACAAACAAATAACTCAACAATGAATTATTTAAACTTAAACCAATAAATCTATATGTAGATGCCACCTAACTAATGCCAATTGAGAAAAAAGGAATAAAAAATATTCGGGAGCACGAGGTATAATTTGGTTCGGACAGCACCAAAAGAAAATTTTAATGCTAAGTAAAATTAATGTACAAAATTAATTGTTGATGAACTTTTTTTTTTTCTTTCAAAGATACCAGGGGTAAAAAATAAAAAATAAAAAGACACGCTTTCCTTATAATGGATGAAGGAGATCAAGGTAGGATGCTATATCATAAAATGGAAGATGATAGAGATTTGTATAAAGTTTATATGATGTATCATTCATCAGGCAAGAACAAACATATAGAAATGAAATACCCTAGATATAATGAAAAATAAAATAAATCAACAAAGGGCAGAATAGTAATTAACAAAATTAATGAAGGGGGCACGCTTGTAAATAAGTGTGTCTCTTAAAAGATACAATAATAGCAGAAACTTGAAAACTTACCGTACCACTTGCACTCTCCTTTTTCTTTAAGTTACAAAACGCCGTCCTTCCTTGTCTCATTAGTCTTCACCAAGTCCTGACGATTTTCAACAGAAAACTATGAGCATGTAACTATTTTTACCTCTTTTTCTCTTTGCACTTAATGTTTCCAATGAGGAAACAATGGTGATCAATGCAATTAAATGAAAACTATGTGAGTTTCCAAGAAAGAATCGACGGACGTGAGTGGGATTCTTAGAGAAATCTATGAATAGAAGGGTAAATAATTATAGCGAAGGGATACAAAAGATTTCCAAAAAGTAAGATGTTTCTTGTACAAATTGTAACATTTAATTTGCAAGAATTATTAAAAAGGATTTTTAGGCATATGAAGAAGGGTTTGGTTTGGTTTTACATTATGTTTTGATGTTAGGAACGAAGAAAATGTTGAAACTTTGCAAACATGCTTTCCGTTTCAACGTAGCCGAGTACACAAGTTGTGTATTTGCTTGTGTTGAACATGTAAATGTTGTTTAGTATAACGTAGGTTTTATTTCCCACATGAGTGAGTACACAATCGTGTTTGAGTTCATGTAGAATTTTGTGATGCATGTTTTCCAAGTTTTTGAAGGTTCTATTCTTCACACAAGTGAGTACAATTTGTTGAGACTCATGTTAAACATAGTAACCTTAAACGCTTAAAAATCATGCTTCTATTCCCTACACGAAAGAGTACATGAGTGGTGTATTTACTCATGTAGAAGTACACAAGTGGTGTTGGCACTAATGTATAAAACAACTTTTTATCAACTCGCGTTTTCTTTATTATAAACCTTTGGAACTTGTTCAAATTCATTCTTAAAGGTTTAAAATCACTTTAAAACTTTAAATCAAAACACCATAAGCTAACTACCTATTTTTCATTTCCTTCGTAATTAAACCGTTATCTTCAAACTAAATGGGAATATAGGTGGTGTCCTTAACCATTGGGTAGGAGCGAAGGTTATAGGAAGTATAACCTATAGATGAAACTAGAAAAGTAGACAATTCTAAATACTTTATTTAATTTGTAACTCAAGTCTTAAAGGTTCTAGTTTCATGATAGATTTACTTTCTAGGTACGTGTATACTTTGTTTGTTGCTTGTGGTTGTTACCTTAGAAACTAAAACAGATTAATTAACTATATAGCATTAATGATATGCTTGTTGCTTATGAGTAGTTACTGATAATAGGTGGAGAGTATCTACGCTGTTATCATGACATCCCTAATGATCTATATGTGGCATTATCTGGTAGTGGAATTACTCATGGAAATGATTTGGGTAGATCTAGGATGTATCGACATCATGGTTATTGACGAGTACCCAATAACCAATATATATATGTAAATACTTATGTGTGCTTCGGGATATTAAGTTATCCCTTTGATGGATGTTGGCTTAAATGTTATGGGTAACTAAATGGTTGATTGTTGTATTATATGATGTTGATGCATGTGATTTTGATGTGATTTGTATATGCGCATGTGTTCGTTGATATGCAGTAATAGGCTCCAGCTCATCCCTTTATCTTTTTCAGGTATAGGTAATGAACGTATAAATTGATGCATCAATAGTCGCAACTAGATAATAGGTATGGGAAATGATGCTAGCCGTGAAGATATTCTAGATGAGAAGTAGAAGACATACATAATAGTTTATATGTAGTTGGTCTGAGTAATAATATGTGGTTAGTGTTTAATGGTAACTTCTCAATGTATAAATCTTAAGGTATTAGTATGGTGGCAAATTTATATAGATTATAAGATGGTATTCAAGTGACCGTTTACGAATCTATGTAAGTAATTTAATGCTATTTGAAGTCATTAATGTATGAGTGATTTTAAAGTTATTATGGTGTTTAGAGTAGAATTAGTAGGTTTAGAGTCTTTGTGTGTCACATTCTATATGAATACGATGCGGTTGTAAAAGTCCCAAAATTTAGGTCATTGTAAGAAACATACATTAATATAAACATTTTCATATATTATAAATAAAAGAAGTAATATATTTAAAGTCAAACATACACTTGACACGCTTTTGTTTAGGTAAATATTTATCAAATAACTTATTCCTCAAGGCAAACAAATAATCCAAAATATACAATAGATATCCTTTATTTAGTTGGAAATAATAAAAAAAGAAGCAAATAATAGAATTTCATAATCTAAGTGCATTATAGAGAAAGAGGACGAGAAATTTAACATGTTTTTTGAGGGAATAACTATTAATTTCCTTATGTTATGTTTAATATGTAGGAATTAACCTAGAATATAATCGTGATTCCAAGTTTCATTCCATTTCTCATGTTTGGATGCTCTTTTAGAAGTTGGAATTGTTAAGGATTTTTATCCTGCCTTATGCGTACAATATAATTACCCATTCATCTTATCACGTATTTATGATTTACATTTATTGTTAGAGACATTTCCAACAATTACTTTATAGCCATTCTATTTCTATGTACACTCCCAAACATACGAATGAATTTGTTATCTGAAACTCGTTCCATTTCAATTCAATTCATTCTATTTCAAATTAGTCCTGTGTATCAAGCATGGCATTAGTAAATTCTTATTTTTTAAAAATGATAAATAATAATTTATATTTCTACTTTCATAAATTACTAATCAATAATTTATTCTTTAATAATCAATTATAGAGTAGTTTCATGGTGGTTATTAATAACAAGAAGCAATTAATTAACATAGAAGAAACTACTTTTATGTGCAGTGGAAGAGGGAAATGCTATAGTCCCATAATTAATTTTAACGGGACTGATCTCCTCACTATTCAATGGCTCATATCATACCCAACCATGATCAGATCACTAAAATATTTAATAATACAATTACTATATTTATTTTAATGGTTAGATGATCAACCGAACGGTCTCATTGAAGAGGTTGTAGAAGCTCCTTGTGAAAGAAATAAAAAAGCAACTACTAATGGGAGAAGGCTAAATAAAAGTGAAGTGTTAAAAAGATGTTTTAATATTTGAGTGTTGGTAATATAAATGTTAATGAATGGGATTATTCATAGTAAAGTCATTGCTTTATCTTATACACATTATGATATAAAAGATAAACACATCATAATTAACCATGGAGATCAATAAAGAATCATTGATTATATATCAAGAGATGAATACATTATAATTAAACATGGGAAAAAAAACCACAGCATAAACTATATGTTGAAACTATAATCTAAAATCAATATAAAAAAAGGGAAAGGAAGACATATGATATAAATAAAGATTAAAGTGAGTTAGCATAACTAATAGTTAAATTGTAGTCTTCTAAAATACTATTAGTATAGTGATGTACATTATAAAGAATTAGGAATTTAATATTAGAAGATAGTTTATCCACTCTAATATTATAAATGCAGTCAAATCTTAATGAATATACATTAGCATCAATGATATTAATTGAAACATATAATTTATTAAGAAAGTATGGACATTTTGGAATTAGTTAGAAGCCTAAAGTTGTAATCAACTAACCTTATAGTATATGAAAAAGCAGGAGAAATTAAATCTATGCACAATTTTCTTTTTCTTTTTTTGAAAACTAAAAAAATACATGAATTTTGAGTCATTTGAAAGGAGGTATTGTGTCTTATTTTTTCATGAATTGAGTTTTCCAAATTTGTGTTCTATT
Source organism: Combretum micranthum (assembly GCA_024138025.1). Lineage (NCBI taxonomy): Eukaryota > Viridiplantae > Streptophyta > Magnoliopsida > Myrtales > Combretaceae > Combretum > Combretum micranthum. The sequence goes on from JAMXBD010000568.1 coordinate 722,740, forward strand.
CTAACTATTAGTAAATGAGTTAAGCAAATATTATAAAGACAAAACTAATAAAAGATTAGAAAAAATGAATGATTAGAAAAATGAAAACAAAGGAAAAAAATTGAAAAAATGGTTTTTCTCTTTATTCAAGAAAGACTCTCTTTAGACTCTTACTTGTACTCCTATCAATTTTCACTATAGCATACTTTAAGATACTAGTAAATTGATGAAGTGGAGATAATGATGAATAAGTGCATCATAAAGTTCATATTTGAGTAAATGTAACGAAAGATGATGCAAAAACGTTGCTTTGATGCTTAGATGATAGGAGTTGAAGTTTGTATACTTTTCAATCATGAGGATTATCTCAGTTGATCTCTCGTGATGGTATGTTGTTGTTTTTTTTTTAAGTTTTACAGTTTTAATGGAATTAACACAATAAAAGATATGAATGATTCACCTCTTGAATATGACATACCAAGAATAAGATCAAACCAGTTGTTTTCATTAATCGATATGATGCACAACCGATAAAAACAAAGAAAGATTGAGAAAACTCTTAAGTTTATTCAAGAATAAAATTTAATAATGATAATGAGTATTAAAGAATATTAAGAATGTCAAGAATTGCCTAACAAGATTGAATAAAGTTTCTTTTAAATGCCATCATTAGGGTAAACGGCAAACTAACCAAATATTTATCTATTTTAATAAACTAAACTAAAGAAAAATAATTAAATTATTGAGATAAGTCGACATATTCCTCTTTAGGTTGTGGGCAAGGGTGCATCCCTCTTGGCCAAGCTTCGGTTATTTTAAAAGCTCACATGGCCTTAGACATAAGCCATGGACCAAGCCGTGGTTTTCTTTGACCCCTTCCGATCTTTCCTCAGTGAGCACGGCCTTAGCCACAAACCGTAGTTGACAATGTGGTTGTCCCTAGTGTCTACCATCTCTTTTATAGTCAAGGGTAGATCTTGGCTAGAGGGTAGCGATGGGAGCCTTACTCCCTTATATTCGGGAAAATTTAATTTTTAAATGTATTTAAAAAATTATATGTTATATATATTATAAAGAGAGAACTTTGATATAAACTAAGTGTAGTCTAGCGATTAAGTATCTACTTTTACATCCATGAGGTCATGGGTTCAAAACCTATGTGTATACCTTTTTTTTTTTTTTACTTTTTCAACATGCATTTATTACTTTTTCTCTCTCTCTCTCTATATATATATGTGTGTGTGTGTGTGTTTTTTTTTCACTTTTTCGTTCACAATATACATATGGGAACATTCACCTATTTTTATAAAAGATAGTATGATAGGCCATAAATTGGGAGAGTTTGCAGCTACTATGAAATCCACTACACATGCAAAAAATGATAATAAATCCTATCATTAATAATTACTAAAATGAATACAGATAATTGTCGATCATTAGTGAGAGGTGGATTTTATGAAAAAGAACATAAGTGGTAGAGAACGTTTGAAGAACATAAGAGATGAAGAACTTAGAGAACATTTGTTGAAAAGGAACAAAAATTATTATTATCCACATTACAATTAAATTTATTGCACACTAATCATATAATTTAATTTGGTAACTCTTTTTCTTTAATTAATATTATTAAAATGTACATTAATTAATGAATAGCTATTCTATCTACATTTTTTATGATCTATTTGTGCTAAAAGCAATCATATTGCACATTAATTATATAATTTGATTTATTAATATTATTTTTTCTAAATGTAATGTTAAGAAAATGAACACAAATTATTGAATAGATATTCTATCTAGATATATTTTATGATTTATTTTTATCAAAAGTAAAATTTATACAAATATTAACTTTATACTTTTTTTTAATAATTAATTTTCAAGTGACATATATATCATCTCTTATGAAATGTACTATATACTCTTAATTATTGTTTAAATGATTCTTTTCATGAAGTTTTAAAAAATATCACATTTAAATCATTATGGAATTTTTATAAATATATAAGATGTAATATAATTGCAATAGCAAGTGAATATAAATAAATAATTTTAAGATTAACTTCATTAAGTTCCAACTCCCCCGATCAGATAATCCTGCATCTCCTTGTGCACAGTGCGTCCTATGGTCTTATGCATGACCTATGGGCACTCTCGTATATTCCTTAGGATGTTCTCTCTTAGCTTGAGTAATGGGCCTAACTGACTCATGATTCCTATCACTTCATCTCCTTAAACTCTAGTGACTTGAGACCTACCACTTCCTATACCTCTCTATAGGATACCTAAGTGAGTGTGCCAAGTGAGACCATACCCATTGAAGCTTCCCTGTCTTCTTAGAGAAAGCTAGCATAGGAGATATTTATTCTTCATGTCAAAAAGACAATTGACTCGCTCTCACAATACCTATGAATTAATTTAACTTAGTTGACAATCATATTAATCTCAAGATGACTACATATGATGTACAACAATTGCTCTTACTTTACACTATGAGAAAACCCAACCACAGTCATAGGACGTTAACACAGCGTACCCCAGTGTCTCTTCCACAATTTATCGTGAGTAAAATCACTCTAGTCTTATACACTTTTACCAATTTATGATTAGACTCAATATTTGAAATAAGCACATCTTAATAATAAATCTAAATTGCAAGGACACTACATATATTGCAAGAACAGTGAAATACCCTAAAAATCAATTTTAAATTCACACACATTTATTAATGTGAATATGTTTTTATTAAGGGTTTTACTTTGTTATAGTTATAGTTTATTTTGCTTTAGAAGGGAAACTACATCATAGTAATAATATACCCTGCTAAAATAATAAAGAATAAAGGATGAAAGAGAAAATAAGGGATACCCTCCCTTTATTGTTAGCATGAAATCCTAAAAAAAATGAAAAATAAATAGATAAATCACTACTATTACTTTTCAAGATTACTAAATGACCTAAATTTTATTTAAATCATGGAATTTTTATAAATAAAAAATAATAATAAATGAAAAAAATAATGATATTTATATCTTTTAATCCCAATCCATTAAAATATCATATTCAAATAAATAGTCAAAATTAATGGCACACAGATAAAAATGAATAACATTATAGGAAAATTACTAAATCCCTATAAATATAAATTTTAATCTACTTCATATCTTTCTGAAATCTCAAATGATAACCTCCATATCTTTTAGATGTTAAAACCTTCTTTGTTCCATATTACCAAAAATCTCTCAATCCTAAGTAACCCCTGAATTTTTCAAATTATTAGAAAATAACCCTAGAGTTAAATACAAAAACCAAAACCCTGAAAACCGACCCAAGTTAAAACCAAATTCTAAATAAGATCAATATGAAAGTTCTTAACCTTGAGAAAAGAAAACCCCAAAAACAAAAGGGAAAATCCAACAATCGTTTGATTCAACATCCGTACGCCAATCAAATCATCTATCCAATCCTTAACATGCAAATCAAGATGATATATTTAAATCACACTCGATGACAAACACTAAAACCTTAAATTCTTCGATGAATTTTAGAATAAAAAATTTCAATTACCAACCAAAAGTCAAACAAAGTCAGCCCATAACCCTAGACTCGATTAAACAATCCCGAGAACTGAGAAAAATATTAAATAAATCATAAAAAATAAAATAAAATAAAATGTAGACTTTGAACCAAAAATATAATATGGTAAAAAACCAAAAAAAATTATAATCTTACGAATAAATCAAAAAGTCAGAAGTCAAACCATAATCCTAAAAGTCAACAAAGTCTGCAATAAACCCTAACGTTTAAATTCGACAATCCAACACTCTTAAACCCTGAGCAACAAAATTGAGATAATTGTGGATAATAGTTCATAATAATATAGGGAAGCTTAAAAATATCATATTCATTAATTTTTAGTGTGTTTCAAACCCGAACAGGATCAGTTCTCGAAAAACGTGTCATGGGGCTTGAAATAGTAAAAATATTTCGATAATACCAAAAGACTCATAATTAGATAAGTATTCTAAAAATATAAATTTCGTAATTTTTCGATAACTAAAAATATCATATAAGACACATTTCACGTATTTTCTTTACTATCGGTACTTTAATTGTCTAGTTTACTATTCATTATACAATTTCTACTATTCATTACTATTTCACTATCTCTACTTTTTCTTACAACCTATTCTTACATTCTACCATACCTATACCTTACAATTTACCTTTCTCATACAACTTTATTCACATCACACCTCACACATTATTACTTTTCATTACAAAAATACAAAACAAAACACACTCTCCCTCCCTCATCCAAGTAGCTCTGGCCCCCTCTCTTTCATCTCTAATATTTTCTTTTTTAATTTATTTTATTACTTTTAATTTCTACTCCAAAACTCTATGAATATCCCTTCCCTCCTTTACACTTTACACATATTTCTGAAACCTTAACAAAACTCTACCAAATTCTCTCATCAAATCCTCTCTCCAAATTTTTCTTCCTAACTCTCTTTTCTCTCCACAAAATTACTACCCACATATTCTTACAACTATGTTTTCCTTTCTTCAACAAATACACATCTTAGGTAAAATTTCTAATATTTATCCTTCATGTCATGTGACTTAACATGACCATAGTATATGTTTCATAAACCTATAAGGTTATGGAAGTAACAATATGTTCATGTTTTGTTCTTATTCATGCTTAAACTGCTATTATATTATTTTTATTATGTTGTTATATTACTATTGCTATAATCTAACTTTATATATATTATTATGTATATCTATATTTATATTTTTTAGAGTCTAAATTGCTCACTAACTTCTCACTAACATGCTATTATTATTATTATTATTGCTCTTATTATTATGATTTTTCTTTTCTTTCCTTTCTTTTCTTTTCTTTTCTTTTTGGGACTAGTCTATTCTTAGTCCTGGGAAGCCTTGATTAAGCTAAGGCTCCCAATACTTGACTGGGATACCTTGATGAAGTTAAGGTTCCCAATACTTGACCTTACTGTTTTGCTTCTTATAATCTTTTCTATATTATTATGTGATATTTTCATCTTTTTCATGCTACATAATCATACACATGCATCATTATAATAATATTGTCTCAACAAAAATGAAGAAGAATTTTCTTTAATAAAGGAAAATGAAACCAAACTCTTTTAATATATAATCTTATCACTAAATAAAGATTTTGTTATCAAACACATAGGAAATTATTTTAACAATTTCTTTTCAAATTCATCATTAATTTTCTTAAATGACAATAAAGATGATTTTATGAAAGAAATTAACTAAAGAAATAAACACTATCTTTTTATAATGAGTAACATGAAGTTTATTAAAACTTAGTGTTAATAACTCTTTGATATCCATATTTTTCATAAACACTTAATTATAGGATTTTTTCTAACTCCATAATAAAAACCAAGAATTAAACTAGTTTTCAAAGTTAAGATAAAATCAACTCACTAGTTTATAAATCTACTTAGAGAAATAAAAGTTTGCCAATGTTCTAAATGATAAACTCATTTTCAAAGAAATAGAAGAATATGAACATGATAAGCTCAAAAATAATAGATATTATCAACTACTTAAGACAATGTTGAAAGTGTTTCTTCCAAGTAAAAATTAGGTAGAAAACTTAAAAGACCAAGTTTTTAGAAACAAAAATTTATCTTTAAAGAAGTTAGGAAATAAAAATATAAGAAAAAGACACTTATTTATAATTTTCAATCAAAACCCTTTAAAAGGAAAAAATATATGTAATACAACTCAAACTGTTAGAGGCTATAACTAACTTAGGAAAAATGTTAGGAACTTCATTTTTATCACTAGAGGTAAAATTTGTGGAAGACCAAAGTTAAGAAAAATTAATTTATTTTTTAAAAATTAGAATATACTCATTTATAATAACCCAATAATTTATAAAGTTATTTCAAAACACTTAAAGAGAAAATTCTTAAAGTTCAAGTTTTCAACACCACAAGACAAATTATTTTTATGAAAAATAATCATTGAGACAAGACCATTAAAATTTTACATACAATATGAGTTTATATATATATATATATATATATATATTCAAATGATTTTTCAACCATATAAATATCTATGTTTTTGCTCTAGGATTTTTGGATGAGGAAAAGTTTGAAAAGTTGTGTTTGAGGACTTGGAATTTCGTAATGATGATGTACCGTACCGTTTTCCAAACCCAAATGGCTTTTTATAATAAAAATAACCTTAGAAATAGATAGATATTTTTGAGTAGGTAGAAAACAACTATAACATGTGAAATTCTAAGTTAAAATGAGCAAGTTATGACCATTTTAAGTTGTAACTTCATTCTATACGATTTTTGATGAACATAGTGAAATAGAATTGGAAAGTTTAAGTAGAACTTCTATGAAATACTCATTCTGGGTATTTCTTTTGTGTAGGTGACAAAGAATATGAGATTTCCCTTTCTGAGCATTACCACGACTAAGAAGATTGTGAAATGGACGAGTGAGTTTTTCCCTCTTAATTTCGTTACCTTGATTGTGCTTGTAGAGTAGTGGCATAAGTATAGTAAGAAAAGATAAAAATAGACATATAGGGGGAATTCAGGGATATATATGCATGTGTGATTCTATGCTCAAGTGATGAAATAAGAATTAAGAATATCATAACTTTGAAGTGTCTGTTTAAGTATTTTGTCTACCTACATGTATGATTGCTTATTGTTTGCTAAATTGTTTGATCGCCCTAAGAAACCTTAATAAGATTTGGCTAAAGAAAAACAAAATGCTCATGCAAAGCATTCATCGAGTCACATTTCTTTCGGAAGGCTACTATCCCTACACGTAGAGTTGGATGGGCTGCTAATATGCTGGGATACGGGCCATGCTCCTTCTAGAGAATCCACATCGCTTGGGGAATGCGACTCTAGGTTCAAAGCCGTGCCAACCGAACGCTTTGGGTAAGGGCTTGAGGACTAACAATAGAAGGTCAAGAGGATCTTTATCAATAACTAACTAACCTTTGATACGAAGGGGTATATCCGTTATATATATGGTTTTTCAAATAACTATATATATATTCGTGTAATCATGTTATTGTTGCATATTATGCATAGCATATGGGTGAAAAATTAAATAAATTTGTTTGAAATCATAGTACGAATGAAAGGGAATATCTCACTAAGCTAGTTGTAAGCTTACACCCCCATAGGTATACCCATGGCTCTATTCGAAGGTCATGACATTAAGGAAATCATTAATGGATTTTAAACTCTTATGGAAGCTATGAGAACATAGGATGAAGTTATTTTGTAATTTCCTCATATGCTATGTTAGTATTTTAGTGACTACTAAGAAATGTATTTATATAGACTTGAGGACAATAGCGGCGGAATGCTCCTAAGATTTGTAATCAACCATGTTTATGTTTTATGATAAGTATTTTTCTTGCCTTGTTACTTAATCATTATCAATGTAAATTGCGCTACTCCGATGCATTCCTTTAGTTATGATGTACGCCTTGTACACGATATGGAAGTCTTTGTGTGACTAAGGTAGTTATTCATAGGCTTTAGTATTATGTATAGTTGACTGCTACGTTTAGGGTACCTCTCGAGGCGTGACATCTAATCTCCCTCTGGTAGCATCTCTCTTAAAAGGATCAACTAGAGATTAAGGTATTAAAGGCGTTTGCATTTTTGGAGAACAAGAAAGTTCTTAAATTTTCTATTGGATTTCACAGTTGTTGATTTTAGAAGAAGGGAAGAACAATCAATTTGATCAAAGTGTTTCTAGTAGAGTTGAGTTATCTATTCTAGACATGGTATCACTTATGTCATTACCTTGTTTGTTGTTTGTGTGTGTTAGGTACTTGTGACTGAAAAAGGACTAATTAATTATTTTACTACGTGTGCTTGGTTGAGCCTAGTGGACTAGGAGTATCAATGATACTAGGTAGCACCCTGTGATCCTTGTGTGTTACACTTGGAAAGGATTTCGATAGATTAGGTAAAAACGATTGTAGTTCCCATGGTGTTGGGGAGTACCCAATACCATATTATGTATATAAGTATATGTTTGTCGTAGAGTTATGAGTTACTCCGGTTTAGGGTTAGGCGTATTGTGTGTTACACTTGGAAAGGATTTCGATAGATTATGTAAAGACCCGATCCTCTAAATCCCGTAATTTAGAGTATCGAATCCCCAACCACATATAACATTTGCACATTATATGTAAGGTTGTCCTAAAACTAACAGTTTATGAAAATTGTTTGATCAATTCACTATACTTTGTAAAGAACTTTTAAAATAAAACAAGATTGCTAACAAAAGCAATCTATACATATATTTACATCAAATAAACATTGCCTTGTGTCAATACATGACACTACAAAACAAATTACATGTTTTCTCAAAACATAAGAATCCTAAGGGATCTTAGGTCATTACAAAAGGAATTTGGCTTAATATTAAGCCATCTATACATAACTTCTCCATCGCAAAAAGTCTTCCAAAGGTCCAGGGTGATCGAATCCTATTCGTCCCACTCATCCAAAAATCTTTCGAAATCGGACCCATATCCCAAGTCATCGTAATACTCGTCTCCATGACCTGCAAAGCAGCTAAGTGAGCCAGAGGCCCCGTACACAATAACCAATGCATAACAAGTCATTCAATTCATGTAATGTGTCATAGAACAAGTGGTTATCTTTATTACATTTTAATTGACAAATCAACAAGAGGGTATTCAAACCCCGGTCACACTTCGGGAATTCAGGGATCCTGAGTAACAGCAGCTGCTCAGGGGGTTGATACAAGCAGTCCGAATACTTATATCTCCTATATCTATTCCATGAAGATGATAGCTTCATCTAGGGTTTAAAAGGCGTTGCCCGACTCTACTTAAACTCAGTCCATAACATGAGTCTAGTTCACAAGTTCCCATAAACCTTGAACTAAATCATGGTATTTCCCCCTAAGTTTAAGCAAACGTTACACAGATACAATTCCCCCCCTATCAGCTACCCACTTAACCAAAAGAATCGCTATTACATCATAGCGTACCATTGCATCATGGTAAAGTCATTGCATCATGACTTGGTTAAGCGCCTAGCTAACATGTCATTGCATCATGACAGGTTTGCTGCTCCTCGGACCAGATTAAACAGCGTAATGGACATCCAAATCATTCAAATATTAAATCGAATCAATTTAGGTCAAATTAGAAATGTCTGGTCCTAGCAATCATCAAACAAATTATTGCGTACCTGAACCCGTTAGAATAGAATTAGGATCTCTCGGTGATGAACTAACCGAAGAATCCTTAACTGTAATAGAAATGTCACAATAATCAATAATCAACAATTATAGATTTCATTCTCACAAATATATACATATTATATCCACATATCACAATTTATCAAAGAAATTCAAATAATTGAATATACAGTCACGAATAAGCATTTAAACGTCCTAATATATCCCAAATTGCTTACCAAATACTCAAATGCTCAAATAACAACTTTGGAAACTTTTTAGAAAAAGCTCTCAAAATTTAAAAACTCAGGGGATACGCCGGCACTCAACGCTGGCGGCGTTGAGCCGGTGTTAAATGTTCTGAAAATGTACACTGCCAACACTGGCAGCGTTCAAAGCGTACGCCGTCAGCCTTTGTAACCTACACCGGCGGCCTTGATTCCCAAAAGCCAGCGTACAAGTTAGAAGAAAGAACGCCGGCTGACTTCCTAACGAAAGCCGGCGGCGTTCAGTCGGCTTTAAGAAATTTGGTTCTGTAAACTTTCAACACCGCTTCTACGCCGGCGGCGTAGGAACTCAAATTGCCGGCGTACGTTCTGAAGAACAGACGCTGGCAAATCCTTAACATAAAAGCCGGCGGCGTTGCAAACGGCGTTAGGAAAATCAATTCTGTGGGCTTTCTACACCGCCTATACGCCGGCGGCGTAGAATCCCCAGATGCCGGCGTACGTTTTGAAAACAAGGTTAAACGAAAAAAAAATCAAATCCCCTGTTTTCCACTTTGCAAACTTACATCTTAATACACTTTAAAACTTTCCTCAACTATACTTCCACTTCATATATTCACTCCCACATACACTACTCAATTCTAGCAACCCGAGGCATGAATTCAACACAATTAAACACTTCAATTTCTACTTCCATCAATTCTAAATTCTCCTATACAAATCCTCTTCACTTACTCCCCACACTTCATAACCATACAACAATGCATGCACACCCTCACACACACATATAACACTTTCTCAACTCATCCCAAGCATGAACAACCATTTGATCAACATTGAAATCAATTCATCCAATACCCTACAACTACTACATGAAAGGAAAACAAAACAATGATCACAACTAAATCAATTCAAATACATATATATATATATACCTTGTCTTAAGAATAACTTGATTTTCAACTTGATATAAACCTTGTCTTAAGCTTGGAAATGGAGGTGGAAATGGAAAAGGAAAGAAATGGAAGAAGAAAAGGAAATTCGGATAAAATTTGGCTGCCTTCAAAAAGTAAGTTAAATTAGCTTAATTTTGACTTTTCACATTCCAAATTTACCCCTTAATGCATATACTAACTTTAGGTTGCATTTAGCTTTAATTTGAACTTCATTTGGCTTATATTTGAGGCATAAATGCTAGCTTAATTACAAGAAACTTAATCAACTAACTTAAGTGAAATTATGGTTGAGTTATTAATCTAACTTAACTTAACCTTTTAATGAACAAAAGACAACATTAATAATTTCATTACTCACACATTAATGCATATAAAACAAAATATTAATATCAACATATACACATACAAAATCATATATCTTAAACTACTAACAACATAATCATGCTCCTTAAATTCAACATTTTAATATAAATACTTAAACACATGGAATTTGAATAAAGTGTAAATCTAGGTCATTTCAGATTATGTGAAAATGGTTGTAGTTCTTATGGTGTTGGGGAGTTCTCAATACCGTACATATATACATATATATATGTACATATATACATATATATATATATAAAGAGTATATGTTTGTCGTGGAGTCATAAGTTACTCGAGTTTAGGGTTGGGCATGAAAGCCTTAGGCAATGTTGGTTATTGGCTTAAAATTATGGATAAAGAAGATGTGAATGTTACATTGAATACCATGTTGCTTGTGATAGTATGTGGTGATTGTTTATGCTTGTGTGCTTACAGTTTTGGCATACTGGGCTTTGGCTCAATTCTTTTTTTTTTTTTTCTTTTTACGAACATGTGAGAAGCCTATAGTATTCAACTTATCAGGATATGATTATGGACTACGAGGATGATGATATTGGGTTAAACTATCAGGCAGATTACTAATCATGAGATTTATGAGATGTTTAAGGTTGATGTTTAAGGAACAATGTTCCGTGATCTAGTTGATGTAATGGATTAAGTTTACTTTTTTCCCCTAATTATGATAGTTATAAGTTGGCTTTTAGTTATGCATCATAGTGAAATATTTAATTTTGCATTTATGTCTATTGATGAGATTATCTCTTTAATGTGAGTTTGAAATTATTAAATGTTATTTGAGGATATTAGCAGGTTTTTAAGCCTTAGTATGTCTCCTTCTTATGGTAACACATGGCAAGCTGATAAGGCTCTAATATTAGGGTGTTCAAATAGTATATGACTAAAATATTGTCAATGTTTAAGTAAAAATTAGAGGTGAAGAAAATATGAGAAAAATGCAAAGGAAGGACCTACACTCATGCAGTTTTCGTAACCATGAATTTAGGGGCTTGTGTTTATAGATTACTCCTATTTCAAGGCTTCCAATAATACTACACTAAGGAGAGATGGATGATAATCTTGAAATGGTAGTAACTATAGGCCCTTAAATGCATAGTTAAGAAATTTAGGTCTCTACAAACAACGAAAATATATTATTAAAATGCTAATTGCGATAATTATTTAAATAAAACCATTTTTTCAATAGTATTATGTAAACTTTATAGCAAAATCTATAAATAATGTTAAATGAATGGGTCATGGAAGTTTTTATGATTATTACACATTTTACAGTCCTATCTTAAATTTATTATTTGTGCATCTACCAATCGATTGTGTGGATGTTACCTATCTATTTAAAAATCATATGAACTTTAGTTTTAAGTTAAAATTTTATCTCATTACTATTGCTTATTTTCTCATTTAAATGCATTCGAAAGTAAATATTAAAAAAAAAAGAATCAAAAGATATCCTAAATTCAATAATAATAGTCAATATATATATATATATATATTACATTAAGATAAAGTAGTGAAAAATGAAATGAAGCATATTTCATGCCACAAAAGACCATTGTAATAATATTATCTTCATTTAATAAGTTTCTCATGAGAATCAAATTCATGATTCTATAAGAATTGATGAGAGCCACTTGTGATAATGAATGGTGATGAGACAACAAACACTGCTACAATCTGAAGGTTGAGATGAAAAAGCTTAATCTAAGCTTGTTACCCTATGTAATTGAATTTTTACATAGAACTAACAATTTACAATGAGATATATGAACATTGTGAAACAAGATGATGAAATATAAATCGATGTTAATGGAAACTTGAACAAAAATCAAATGAGAAATTTGAACTATTTTAGTTAATAATCTAAAGATTGAAATTGCTAATGATTTTAGGGTTTTCATCAATGATTGATTATGAATTTTGCAAAAGTTGGATTAAGAAATTGACTAGAGTACTAGACAATAAATGACTAAATATTGGATTTTACAAAAAGTTTTATTAGATTGAATTGACACTTGAAGGACCTTAGACTGATTCTTATAAAGGATTGATAATTGATGAAATGGCTAAACTAAGCTGACCAACTACTAATTGACTACCCATGGTTAACTGTTGGTTTAGACACTTGCTTCAATTAATAAGAATTGACCGATGTTAATCCAAACCTACCATTATTTATAGCCAATTAATTTTTTAAAATTTTATAAAAATGAAATTAAAATTAAAGATTCAAATGAGAAAAAAATTAGATATATAAAGATTCAATCCTTCATGAATTGTTTCTTATATGTATTATATTATATGATATAAGGATTTGTATCTTCTGTGATCATGTAGATACTAGATACATGTGATGTGCCTAAAACACCATACCTTCTCTGATTCACAAAATATGAAAGGCCACAAATATGTAGGGTTTGATTTGATATCCAAAAGATGTTATTTTTAGGGTTTTATAGTTGGTTGCAAAGGAAATAAAAGATATAAACGGCATTGACAACAGATATGATGCACCGAATCAACCCAACCTACACTCTATCTCGTTTGATATTACGCACAAACAAGATAAAATGATTTGTTCGCTACAATCCAAAAGATTGATAAAAACAGGTAAATCTCGCCACAATCAACAAGGTGATTGATAAGAGAAAACTTGAGAAAACTCTCAAATATCAATTGTCAAAATATCAAAAGCTATCTAGGGTTCATTACAAAAGGATATATATATATATATATATATATATAGCATTACCCAACAACAAATAAAAGAAAATATGAAATAATTAAAATATGCATTTTGGAATGAAGGCCGACAAGGTACACCGCCGGCCTAGGATTCAACACTGCTGGCATTGAAAGTAAATGCTGCTGGCCTTGAGCCGGCGTATTTGGAAGGCCGATGATTCAAGATGAACACGCTGTCTTCTACGCTCATGATGTATCTTGAATGTTGCTAGCTTTTAGAGTATGTCATCGACTTTGAAAAGAAGGCCGTTGGCAATGGTTGCTACACAATTAGTGCAGTTTCTTGATTCCTTCTCGGTTTGAACTCGCGTCTCGTGTCCTTCTTCATTCGATCTTAATTCATTCCTTTCACTCCTTCAAGTAAACCGATAGATGAGGTCGTGAAATGATTCTCATCATCTTCTTAGGCTTGTTAAAGATTCATCCTCAAATCTAATGAGAGAATATATCCACCAAGATCAAAGATAAACCTACAAAACTCAAAAGTGGTTAAATAAAATTTCCCAACCACACTTGACTTATGAGTGGCCTCAGATACTTGCTCCATAAATCCTCTCTAGAACAGTAACTCTCATAGCATCTTCTCATCTGTATCAAGTATACTTATCCATTCATAATTAGTGTCCATATCCATAATTAAAGATTTCCACCATAATTTATACCATTCATTATGAACTTGATCAATCCAAAAGTCATGAACAATATAACAAGTATTCAACAAACACATCTCCTGTGGGCTCAACATTAGTCGTTTCAAACACTTGTCATCATGCAATCCCTCAATAAGAGAATCCAATAACATCGGTTTAGAATCATGAAAACAAGATGGAGCACAACTATCTAGTGCAGCATTAACATCTCTTTCTCCATTAACTAATTTGCAAATAGACCACACGTATAGTATTTGATGTACTACTAAGCCACCACACCAAAATCTAATACTCAACCAATATATATAAGCATCTAGAAGACTCTAATGGATATTAACAATCAACTCATATGATTTCATAGGGACAATAGAATTATACCAATTTTCAACTTTAGCTAACCCCATCGATACATCATAATGTAATGGATGAATAATTGGAAGGTCAATATAGAGATACCTGTCATGTCCTATAGCTCCAAGTGTTAAGAGTGGTTCCAAATCAAGTACATAAATATCAAGAGATGACTCTAACTCAATTTCACTTTGCACATTCTTTATGTCATCGATCTCTTATATATCAACATCCTTTATACCTTTCTAGTAAAATTTCTCTCCCCATCATTCTCATTCATGTCTATAAGAATATTTTCTTGAACAACCCAAGAAGTTTCTTGTAGTTCTACTTTCCTTTAATTTCATCTTCCTAAAAACTTACAGGAACTCCATTAATAAGCTTCACAACATATTCATTTGGACATTCATATTCAAGATGTCCTGACCCAAACATGTTTGCATTCTAAATTTCATCATCAAATAGTTATGGATACCTCCGCTTGAATATGAATCAAAGGTTATTCACTGTGTCAGTTAATTTTTTGCAATTGATAATCAAGAGAACCTTCACAACTCCTCATCCCTAAATCATAATCAACAAATCACAACACAAACCCTAATTCTCCAAATCCACAGATATCACACAAAACCCTAATTTTCAATCTCAATAGTAACCAGCAATAGGACCAACAACAATTCACAATCGGTGACATAAATCAATATTAATGTAAAAGATCACAACTTTCACACTTACTGATTATCTCGTCATCGCTACTGCACTGTGATTAATGAAATTTTCAAACCAGATTAGTAGAAATGTGGAACCTTCGCTCTCATACCAAATTATAATGTGCCTAAAAGACTAGATCCGCTCTAGTTTACAAAAGACGAAAGGCCACAAATTTGTACAGTTTGATCTGATATCCAAAAGATGATATTTTTAGGGTTTTATAGTTGGTTGCAAAGGAAATAAAAGATATGAATGGCGTTGACAACAGATATGATGCAACAAATCAACCCGGACTACACTTTGTCTCGTTTGATATTACGCACAAATAAGATAAAATGGTTTGTTCACTATAATCCAAAGGATTGATAAGAACAGGTAAATCTCGCCATAATCAACAAGGTGATTGATAAGAAAACTTGAGAAAACTCGAGAAAACTCTCTAATATCAATTGTCAATATATCAAAAGCTATCTAAGGTTCATTGCAAAAAAAAAAAAAATCTATATATATAGCATTACCTAACAACAAATAAAAGAAAATACGAAATAATTGAAATATACATTCTGGAATGAAGGTTGGCAAGGTACGTCGCCTGCCTAAGATTCAACACCGTCGGTGTTGAAAGTAAACACTGTCAGCCTGGAGCTAGTGTACTTGAAAGGCCGATGATCCGAGACTAACATGTTGTCTTCTATGCCCGTGATGTATCTTGAATGCCGTCAGTTTTCAGGATACGCCGCTGGCTTTGAAAAGAAGGCTGTCAGCATTGGGTTGCTACATAGCCAGCGTTCAATTGGTGCAGTTTCTTGATTCCTTCCTGGTTTGAACTCGCGCCTCGTGTCCTTCTTCATTTGATCTTTATTCATTCCTTTCACTCCTTAATTAGATTGATAGACGAGGATGTGAAACGATTCCCATCAACATGGCTACTATTGTATGTGTTGCTTGTTGTTGATGTGAAAGTATTATTTACAAAAATCTTATATGTGGCTCTTGTTGTTTGTTGGTTATTTGTAGTAGTTTTATTGTTTTTGGATTAATTAAAATTTGAATTAAGTGATATTTAATTGTTACCAGTGTTGGTATGGAAGTCTATTATGTGAAAATCTTTGGAAATAAACTAGTATTTTTGGAAAAAAAATGTTTCCTAAAACCTTTACTATTTCTTGTTTCCAATTTTTGTTTATAGTTGCTTTTTTGTCCTAAAATCATTTAATCCGCTAGTTGTAACATAACAAGAGATGTCTTGGGATCATTTGACTCGCTAGGTGTGACATAATTAGAGTGGTCTTAGGATCAGTTGATTTGTCGGTTGTTGCATAGCCAAAGAGGTCTTCAATCATTCAATCAATCGAATGTGGCATAACAGTGAGGTTTTAGTTATAGCAAAATGTTGTTCTAAGTGCAAAATGGGTCCTGTTTTTAGAAATTATTTTCTTGAATTTGGTTTTGATTGATTCGTATTTAAGTTTATAGTCCTTGGTTTATGTACATTGATATAAAAAAAAATTGAAAAGTTTAATTTAATTCAAGTTGTTTCATTTGATTATTCGTTATATTATTTATTTTAAATTACATATGGTGTGGCATCATATGTGTAACGCCCTAAAAAAAGGACATTACAACCTGCCACGTGTCTTTCTCTTTCTAAGATCACGCCAAGGCTATGAAATACTAATCCACATATTATATAAAAAATACAATTCCAATACTCACATATAAAGGGGTTCCTATTAAAAAATTTTATCGTATAAATAATACTCTTGAATTAACTTGTTGGCATAAATCAAAGCCAACATCATCCTAACTTATAACTTAACTGAAAAGTCTTATAAAGAAATATTAAACTCATAAAGTAAATAAAATCTTTCAAACTAATAATAGTTTCAAATTAAACTTCATAAATTATTAAATTGTCTTCCTATCTCTAGGTATCCAAAATCAACCTCTATTGATTCTTAGCAGGAAAGTCAAGATCACTATCACCATCCCCATGATCTACAAAGATGTTATATCCAGTATGATCATAAATCATCTTATCTTCTCTTGTTCCTGAAAAATGAATGGAATGAGTAAAAACACCCAATACGCCAATCCACAAAACAAATGTATGTGCACACGCAACATATATATCAAATGCAACTTATTCTAATGTAACCAATCAGATTATTATCTTTATTAAGCCAGACAAACAACACAGTTTAGGACTATGAATCTCTAGTTCCAAACTTAGAGTAACTCAAACCCCTAAAAATCAACCAACTTTTGAAAATAGGTAATTATATACATATATTGGTGTTGGAGAATCATCCACACATCGCGGCCTCTGCCAAAACCTAATCTACCAGAATCATTTCTATACACGAGTCCACTCGGGACAACCTCACACATAGAACATCAGGATACCTCATTAGTATCACACTCTGTGTGGTCTTTACTATCCAAAGCCAAACACAAGCAGCAAACATAATTTCTTATTGTTGTGTAGAATTAAGTCAATTTAGAATTCTGATCCTACATCACATACAGTAAACAAATCTAAAGCTACAAGCACATACAACAAACAAAGAATGGTTGTACCTGGTTTCACTTTAGGAACAGAACCCTAATTCACCAAAACACCTTTTCTTTTATAAATTGTAAAGCCACAAAATCCTCAAACACCACAATTTAGGATTTTCTTCCAAATCTCCAAGAACTTTGATTCCTAACAACCAATACAAAAAATTTAACAAAAGATTATATTTTTAGATCATCTAAAGGGTTAAAAGAATCAATCTCACCCATTTTCCTTATTTATGGAATCACAAAATTTCCAAAAGATCAAATTTTTCCTCCGCAATTTCTCCAAACCCTAGAATCCATTCAATACAAATTAAACCAAAACCAATAAAAATCATTCATTTTTAATCATAAAGTTTTAGAACATATAAACTTACCTAGAATTGACTCTCAATTCTCCTTGATCACCAAAAATCAGATTCCAACTCAATTAGGGTTTCTATTCCAAATGTTCCTTCAAAACCATAAACAATACTCTAAGAAACTAATATATATGTAAAATCCTATAGAAGAAAATAGGGATCTGATTACCTGATCTGGACTATAAAATCCTTTTTAACATCAAATCCAAATCTTCAAGATAATAAGGGTTTTCTCCAATCTCCCTTCAAAAACAACAAACAAATTCTAAGGATACTCTAGATTTGTAGATCTTAAAGAAAGAATGGTTATCAAATTATTTGGATTTGATCCTCAACTTTCCTTAAACACCAAATCTTCAGATTCTCCAAGAAAACTAAAATGATTCTCCAATTCTCCTTCAAAACAATATAAAAACTCTAAGAACTTGATAGATCTATAAAACCTAAAGGAAAATTGATGATTTGATTACCTTTTCTAGATTACCGAATCGTTTCAAAGGTTATGAATACGCCAGAGGATGTCTGCTAGGTTTAGGGTTATGTTGGAATAGAGAACAAAGAAGAAAGATATAATAAAAATCGTGACTTTTCATTTCCTTCACCTTACATACGCTGATAGTTTTCAAAATGTATGTGGGCGGCATAGAAGTTAGGCCAATAGTGTTTAGCCGGTTTAGCCTTGTGTCCATTTGATTTCTCCTCCATCTCTTCTTTTCTCATGTATTTGATAACCGACAAAAATAATTAATTTAAACATTAGGGTTAACCATAAAACCTTTTTATTTTATATCAAATTACACCTTTACTTTTCAATATAAATTACAATATGTGTATGTATGTAATCATTTGTACTAAGCACTTCCTACTCACCCTTTATTTTTCATGTTGTGTAAATGATGCTAAGTATTCGTATGATCATTCAAACTACAATCTTTATGTTGGTGTTTACATCTACAATGGTTGTGGGAGAGATGATGATCTAGTCAATTATCGAGAATATATATATATATATATATAGTTTTATATCTGCATATTTTGTTAGAGTTTAAAGCTTGATTACTTCCATGGATTATTATTTTGTCAATCAATATAAACAACATTTGTGGATTGAAATAGTAGATGCTTTTGAAGAATTTCATGTGATCTAATGGTTTATAGGTTTTTAGTAGCCTTATATGCACATACTCCAGTATGGGTGTATGGTAATGCTCATAGTGCTCTTGTCTGGCATGACAACTTGATGTAGTATTAAAATTTAGGTTTATGCATCACATAGAAAATGGGTAAGGTATTTATAAGACAGTAAGATGAAGAAAGTAGGTTGAAGCAAAATAAGCTTTAACTTGAAGCGATCATACTTTTTGTCATTCGTGGACTTCTGGCTGTTATATATGTGGCATGTCTTGAATTGTGCTATTTTGGTTAAAGTAATATATTAAGTTCTCCCTAAGGATGATAGTATCTTTACCCTCCTCTTTTCTTGTCTTGTATTGTAGAGAAATGGCTTGGGAAATGTAGAATCCATCGAAGCATATTGGAAATGAAGAACTTGCTCTATAAGACCCCATTTTTTCATTATCACTTGACCTGTTAGTTCAATATGACTCCCACTCGGTTGGTGAATATGACTAACGCATCAATGGATATTGTGTTTGTGTGCTTCGGCAACGACAACTAACCCAATGGTCTGTTTAGATGGCAAAGACTAGTGAGGGACAAAATGATATTAGACAAGTACTAGTGAAGGATAACTTTAAAGATAAGTACGGGAAGAAAGCTAGATTTATAAAATTTGTTAAGATGGTTAAGTATTTCTTAATTGAAAAATCAGACGCAATAGGGGTAGAGGAATGGTTGAAAAGAGGGAGGGAAGACTCTTTATGCACGCACTATATCAGAGGACTTAACTGAAAGCTAGACCATATAATATTATCTATGTCTTAAAAGGAACCTCAGCAGATTAGTGTGAACTAACTTTAGGTCTTTTGGATCAAAGGCCGACATGGAGAATGTTTTTAATGTGCTTTTCTCAAGAGATATTTTTTGGATAACGACGACTGGTTTAGGGAACCCAAGAGACTCGTTTCCTTTATTTTGTTATGATTATAAGCAAAGGGGCAGAGGATGGATGCTTGCAAAAAAAAGGAAGTTGATAATGTTGCCGTATCAATGACCAAATCAAAAGGAATTTATAACCAGGAACGTAGACTCGCAAAGCAAAGGAAGACCCTTCTACAAGAAGTCCTAACGAAAGTTCTATAGTCCCTAATAATGATATGCTTTGCTTTTAATTTTTTATGCATAATAAAAAATTAATTAGGTTAATGGACTTTACAAGTAAATGAATAGAAATTGTAAAAAAGATTTGAAAAAACAAAAGGAAAGATAGAAGAAATCTGTAATTGGAAGAAGAGAAGGAAATAGTGAATACATAAGCATGGCATAAAAAGACTTAATGATGCTGAAAGTAGATGGAAAAAATTTGATTTTCGACCATAATTGCAATGTTAGAATGCTTAAATGATTTATATTTGGTAGATACTCATTAAAGTTTAAAAATAATTCCACCCGATTGACTTTAATATGATAACACTTTTTAAACTCATTACAAGATAGTCTTATACTCTTAAATTTTGTATCTAGCGTGTTTTTATTAAATTAAAAAAAAAATAAAAATCCTAATTTATTTATTTATTTTTGACCGAAAAAATCCTAATTTATTAACATTCAGAAAAGTACGTATACCATATAATTTCCAAATTATATATTATAATAATAAATAATAAAGTCTTTTTAACTTTTACTAACTATCAGTCTTTATGCGTAACATACAAGTAAGAAATCTAGGCTTCCTAAATGAGGGGTAACAGCACGCGCTAGAAAATGGCTGTAGACAATATTCACAATAACTCGTAGAAAATTAGAAACGAAGAGAAGAGCACTGAAAAAAATAAGTCGTCGTCGTCTTTGTCGTCGTCTTCGCTTAGAAATCAACCTCCCTCTTCCAGAACCCTAATTATGGCTGGGTCAATAATTGCTGATCAACCATTATTCATGCCAAACCCTAATCCATCCCCTGATTCATCCACCGACTTCGAATCTCTCGCAGTTCCGCCTCTCGATCCTCTTTTCTTCTCTCCCGATTCAAACGCTAAACCTAACCCTAACGACAGCAGCATGCAGGAAGAGTCTTTCGCTTTGGAGTTCGGCTTCGAACCTGATCCTGGCTTCGAGCTCACCTTCGAAGACCTTGAAGATCTCTATCTTCCTTCCGAGACTGAATCATTTTTCGTCCCTAATTCCGGCGAATTCTCTGAAATATCTGCCGATCACGCGCTGGAGGTTGCTGCCTACTTAAATGATTCTCCGTTGGAGCCCGGTAACCACAGGCCCGGTGATGGAATGGCAAGTTTAGGCGTTGTGATGAATTCTCCGTCGCCGGAAAGGGAAAACTCCGGGGAAAGGGAGTTTCCTTTGTCCTCGCAGGGATCGGGAAATGGCGGAGTGTCTTCGGGGTTATCGGAAGATACGAATGCGCCGTCTCCATGTTCCGGAAACTTCGAAAGGGATGTATCTTCCAAGCCGGTTGAGGATTGTAAAATTAAAGAGGAGAAAATAGGATTTAATCCAGTTTCAAAGAGGAAAAAGGATCGAGGGGATTCGAATTCTGAATCACGGAATAATAAGTGTCTAAAATCCACTTCTTCAGGTAAGCAAACGTTGAATTCTCAGTGTAATGTTGATTTATTGAATGATGACGATGAGAAAAGGAAAGCTCGGTTGATGCGAAACCGTGAAAGTGCGCAGCTTTCGCGGCAGAGGAAGAAGCATTATGTAGAAGAGCTTGAGGAGAAAGTCCGGAATATGCATTCTACTATTGCAGAATTGAATAGTAAGATATCTTTTATAATATCCGAGAATGTTAGTTTGAGACAACAACTGGGTGGCGGTGGGGCCCCAATGTGCGCGCCGCCTCCTGGGATGTACCCGCCTCCCCCAATGGCCCATATGGCTTATCCATGGGTTCCGTGTGCTCCCTATGTTATGAAACCCCAAGGACAAGTTCCTCTAGTGCCTATCCCTAGGTTGAAGCCTCAACCACATGCATCGGGTAAATCAAAGAAATCGGAGGGTAAGAAGAGTGATGGTAAACCTAAGAAAGTTGCAAGTGTCACTTTTTTGGGGCTTTTGTTCTTTGTGTTGCTTTTTGGAGGTTTGGTTCCGATGGTTAATGTCAAGTTTGGTGGAATTGGGGATAGATTTTATGGTGGTTCGGGTTACTATAGAGATGGATTGAGTGACTATCATAGGGGAAGAGTTTTGAGTGTCCAGGGACATAGGAACGTTTCTTCTCACAATATGGAGAGATCACATATTGAGGGGATATTTGGTTTTAAGAATGAGTTGAGCCGTGAGAGAGGATATGGTAGGGGATCCGATTCAAAACCTTTGCGAGGCTCTGGTGGATCTGTTCCTTTGGGCAATTCTAGTGAGCCACTTGTTGCATCTTTGTTTGTTCCAAGGAATGACAAGCTTGTGAAGATTGATGGGAACTTGATCATCCATTCTGTTTTAGCTAGTGAGAAGGCTAAGGCATCTCATGCATCTCCAGAAATCAAGGATAAGCGAAATGATGAGGTGGGCACTTTGCAAAATCTGGCATCTGCATTAGCTATACCAGAATTTAGAATGAATAGGGGGAGTCAATCACCTGTTTATGGAAGTCCCACTGAACAACAGAAAGCACTTGCTTCTGGTAATGGTAATTCACTGAACGACCATGTCAAAGCTGCATCACCTGATGGCAAGTTGCAGCAGTGGTTCCGTGAAGGCCTCGCAGGTATTGTGGTGGTTCTCTGTATCAACATTACTTGCACATATTTTGTAAATGCTTGTCAACATCCTTAATGCATAGTGCAGTGATAGCAGCTAATAGATCTGTTATTAAAATATTCCAAAACCTTCTCAACATACAGGTCATGTGGTTATTAACTCGGTATCTGCCTGGAAGCCATATAATTCAATTGTAGTTTTACTTTTGGGAGAGAAAAAGGAGGAAAGGTTGATATAGGACATCATGGATGGCATTTTGGTCAGTACCTTGCATTATGGAGATATTGATAGAAGAGTAAATTGATCAGAAATAGGAATTAGACTGACTCTATCCAGTGCTATATCCTCTTTCCTATTTTAACATTTAAGACATGCCCTAGCCAGGGCTTCCATGTTTATTTGTTTGATGGCAAGAGTTTCCTATGTTGCTCAGGAACTTGATGGCTATTTTCATCATTTCATTTACTACAAGAACCTGAACTTGAGTTGTTTTTTTTTTTCATTGCTGTTTTTGCTTACTGGCTGATTACATCTTAGAAGAGTGCAATCCTTCTTTTCTTGTGCTTCATGCCCATGAGGCGATGATTTTAATTTTGTGTGCATATTTGATTTGCTACAGTGCATTTCAATTTTGAAGGTTTTTATTTTCCTCTTTTGGCCATCTGTCTAGTTGTGCGGGTATGAACTCTCTCCTTGTGAATTACATGCAGGGCCAATGTTGAGTTCTGGCATGTGCACAGAAGTATTTCAGTTTGATGTCTCTTCACCTTCAGTCAAAGGGGCCATCCCGGCTCCTTCCGTCAACAATGTATCTTCAGCACATGGTCAAAACACTACCCATGCCAAGAGAGGGAATAGAAGAATTGTTCCAGGTCGCCCTTATACCCTTGTTGGTTCAGAATTTAACATCACCGAGGAACATGCAGGGACGGCATCAAAGTCAAAAGACTTTCAAGGCAATAAATCTGTCTCTTCGATGGTGGTTTCTGTTCTTGTTGATCCTAGGGAAGCTGGAGACAGTGATGTGGATGGTGTAATTCCACCTAAACCTCTTCCTCGTATATTTGTGGTGGTGCTTATGGACAGTATCAAGTATGTTACTTACTCATGTGTACTTCCTCGCGCTGGTCTCCATTTGGTTACTGCTTGAGTGCGAGTGATGGTTCCTGGAGCAACCGCTGGTCCTTGCTACTTGGTCCATGTCCATTCCAGTTTTGTATATAACAAACACCTTGTAGCTCCTAATACGTGGAATTCTACATCGCGTTTTAACGTGTCACATTCAGTTAGACATATAAGATTAACTTAATAATTAGTAAAAGTTATTAATTTTAATTTTTTTTTGGCTATGGATATTATTCTGTTACAAATTACAGCCTGTGATAGCGTAGAGTTGTTGGATTGGGTTGGCCAGTTCCATTTATTGGACTAGAGTAGAGGGTACGTGCTACTAGAGATGTACCTAAAATTTAAGTGTATCTTCATTGGGTTCATATATGAAGACTCAGGCTCGTTTTCCTACATTTAATAGATGAGTTAATGCCTCATGTTGTGCACTGGTTTTGCTTTAAAGGATATTTCCATTGTCATTTATGCCCATGTTAGAAAGACCCATTTACAAAAGCTTCAAACCCATTGGGTTCTTGAATATTATCCCGCATTGTTAATTCTATGTTTGCTTTATTGTGTTGATTCTATATCTCTTTAGAGATATAAGATACCAGAGCTAATCTACCATAAATAAATATAAGTTATCATAAAAGTCTTATGTGAAATCATATTTGGGATCGATTTCCTATGTGCTACATTACCAAAAAAAATTAAGCTATAGGTTCTATTGGTCCCAAATAAATAACCAAGAGAAGGGTGAATTGGTTATTAGATAAATAATTTGTCTTTTTCTAAAATCAATCAAAATGACATCACTTAGTTAATCAATCAAGCTAAAATGGCTTATAAACTTACTTGTAAACAATCAAACTTGATTACAAATATTATTAGAATTAATTATAATTCGAATAGATTCATACTCAATTAAGTCCATAAAGAGTTAAGTAATTGTTTAAAAAAAAAATTAGCTTTCAGTTACTCTATGACTGAGTCTCTGAGTTCGGTGTGCAGAGAAACAGACAAATAAACATGCACGAAATTAAAAAGATAAAAGAAGAGAAAAGTGCAAAATCGAATTATAGAGGTTCCACCTTGAGCGTCAATCCTTTCTTCCAGCTCCAAGCTGGGAACCCGGTATTCTATAGCGGTATGTTTCACCATATCCAAAAGAAATGAGAGTATAAGTTTATCCAAATACAATAGACTTTAATCATTTTACTCAGCCTATCTAGCTTCACTTAAGCAATTATTGATCTAGAAAGAAAGAAATGTCACTTTCACCTTCTACAATCTCACACAAGATATACAAGATCTTGTGGAAACAAAGAAATTAAGAATTCCTCAACTTCTCAGTTCAAAAAAAATAGAAAATGTGAAAGACAGAATTTAGATAAGAAGCAAAATGATTCTCGAAAATTTTTGGACACGTATTATTCTTTTTTTCTTTTCATGTGTGTATATATATCTGCTTTGATGGTATTTCCTTACTTATCCTTGATTGAATAATGGCTAGAAGATGGATAAATTCGAATTTGAAAAATGGTTGTTGATGTAATTTGTAGTTCCTAAATTTTTGCTTTGAAAGATGGATCGATCTTATCTTCAAAAGCAAATCTTTTGTTGCATTTGAAATGCTATGTGCCTTGTAGAGTTAGCTGAAGTTTGTTAATGTTTCTCCTTCAAAAATAAATTCGTTGTAAATATCCAGATGAGCTTCTCGTTGAAGTATCTTTCATATCCCTAAAAAGTACCATAAAATCTTTCATCAATTTTCCAAATCACAACAAGCTTAGGAAGATTGACAAATTCTGCTATGATGACTTCTAGAGCTTTAAATAATCATATTTTCATCAACTTACTTGAGCTTAATTCATAAATACTTGAAATAATCAAATCTGAAACAAATATGATTTTACTGTCATGAGTTCTTGAATTTTTCTATAAGCTTTAATTTAAAATAATTCAAATCTCCTTGGATATATTAACTAACTTTGTGAAACATTTGAATATATAACTCAAATATATTCAACTTTAGAGCTGAGCCTTCATTTTAATGTAAAACTTTCTCAAATATTAGATTTGAAATATTCTATTCAAAAATGTCAGTTGCAGGTTCACTTTTTGAGTCAGTCTCTGAATGTTGCAGATTTCTTGAGAAGCTTTCCAAATAGATTCTGTGTTACTCTCGTCTAATCTTTCTTTGACAAACTTCTTCTATAAAGCTTCTAACCAACTGTAATTGATCAATTTAGTCTTCTCATTTATTTTACACTTGAAAGTTGTATACTTAATAACTTTATTAATAAACACTTATACATGTTTTGTTATCATCAAAACCAAATGAAAGAGTTAACAAGTTCAAATAAAAAACAATTTAAATTTTTTAAACTTAATTGAAACATCCTTACATTTCTTGTTGATTTCAGTGTCTTCGTATCCAAGTTCTTCGAATCTGCATGACAATACGTTATAGGAAATGTTAATCAATGCAATGCGTGAATAACATGTATTAGTGTTTTTTATTATATATTTATTTTTGGATTAATGGTATAAATGGTACCTAATTTTGAAAAAATATGCAATTAAATACGTAAAATTTGAAATTATTCAATTTAGTACCTAAACTTTAAAATTAATCAATTTAGGATCTGAAAAAACTTTTTGTGTTTGCCATTATTATTTTGTTAAGTTATTTTAAGTACTAAATTTGATTGATTTTAAAATTTTTTGAGTACTTAATTGATTGATTTTAAAGTTCATGTGCTAAATTGATCAATTTTAAAGTTTAGATACCTAATTGTATTTTATCAAAATGAAGATACCTTTTACGCAATTACTGTTTAATATATATGAGAGAGAGAGTCCTCACATAAACAATGTGTTATGAATACCTAATGCCCCCTGTCCTTCAAGCATCTGTATTATGATTACTGAAACTCGTCTATAAACTGAGGGTTGGATCAATATTTTTATAACTTGAACTGTGAAAATAATGACGTCTCTACGTGAAGCTAAAGTTATCTTCAATCATGTGCCATCGATGCTAACTTTACTTGTGTTTGGTATCATCATCATTGTTTTGCTTTTTCTTTTCTTTTTTCTCTATTCCACTAAAATGTTTGTAAAAAGAAGAAGCAAGGAATGAATATAAAAAGAAATTGTATGATAGGATTGTTGTAGTTGGTCGATCACGTGTGATAAGTTTGGTGTTGATTTGAGAGAAGTCTTGAACTGATGATACATATACATATGACATAGAGAGAGGCGTGAGAGAAGAATGGCAATTTCGTTTTCTCAAGTGCAGGACCATGATAGAAGATCAGATCAGATCAGATCAGATGGAATCGATCGTTCTTGACTTGTTCTCCATGAAGTAGTTGCTTTGATTCTTTCTACAGTTATTTCGACAGAGTTTACGTGTTGATTCCATTTTTAGTAATATGTAGAATCTTTCCTAAATGAGGGTAGGAACCTCTTATTTATAGATGATAGATATTGATACCAACCATTGGATAGCATTTGAATGAATGGTCAAGATTAAGTGTTGCTGGTGATCATTAGATCATTTTGTAATGATACGACAGCTGATATCAAAGCCTTCTTTTCTTATAGTGGTCTAGAAGTGGGCTTGATGTCTTTTATTACATATAAAAAAGCACATTTTCAACATTAAAATAAAAGATGATGGCTTATTTTAGTCCACATAAGCTCTACTTTATTCAAATAAAGGCTAAATTAATCCGTGAGGATATTTTTAGAATCTACTTTTCATATATGAGAAAATCGAATTAGGCCGAAAGCGGAATGAACTGGTCCAATAATTCTTGTTTCAAGCCTGCCAAGCTAGATCTTCCAATGACATCTCTTGTTGGACTCGGTCTTCTAAGCCCTATTACTGGCTTAGAAGACTAACCCATGGCATTAAATTGGGTCAAAAACCCAATTATTGAAATGATCCTTACAGAAATTTAAAAAGAAAATGGAAAATTCGATTTGTATATAGAAATATAGGAAGGGAAAATTATTTAAAAGAAGAGATTTCTATTTTTGTTGTGCTTCTGCAATATATTATAGTTTTACTTCAAGCGTAAACTTGAGCATTGATATTTGCATAAAAACTCTGATGAATATGAGTATCATCTTATAGAATATTATTTCTTTTAAAAAGCAGTTCGAACTTAACCACATTAAAAATATTAAAGCCCTAGCTCCAAAACTTTAAACCTTTAATAACTAATTGATGATATGACTTTTTTATTTTAAACTAGAAACATCTAACTCAGTTTGCCATCTTGTCCTGACCTTTTCCACTCTTTACTTAATTCACCAGAAATAAAATTACCTTCTATTTCCATCATTTCTTTTCATTGTCACTCGTTTTTCCTATCCAAATATACTATTTGTTCGGCATGAGGTAAAGAATTAAGAAGGAAATAATTGCGACGGAAAAAATCAAGAGTGATTTAATGAGTTTGAATGACGATGGAAAGGGAAGTTAAAGGAAAATTAATCATTTATACGAAGAATATATATACACACACATATATATAATGAAAAACTATCAATGTTTATAAAAATTAATAAGGAATAAAAAATTTATTTATTATCTATTTTTACCTTCCCTTTCTCTCTAATTTAGAAAAGAATGAAGATGAGGTCTTGAGGAAATTATTTATTTATAATTAATAATGGGGATTTGGTGCAAAAGATAAAAGAATAGATAGTAATATGGTCTGTTCTACTAAATGGCATTCTGAGGGAGTTAGACTGACTTTACTAGAGAAGTGTCTTGTTTTCTCTCCGTTTGCACAATGTCCCTGAAATATGTTATAAATTGTAGTTTGTTCAAGACAGTCGATGATTAGAGGTAGAAATTCTTTATTTTCAAAGTATTTCCTTGGGAAATATGTTATAAATTGTCACCTTAACTTTGTAGAAATGGGATACTCAAAGTAAGAGAGATAGTAGGACAACATGTTTCCTTTAGGGCTAAACAAGAGGTGATTGTAACTTTTGGCTTAATTATTGGATGATGGTTGGTTCGCTAGTTTCCTACTTGCCTTTTCATGGGGATTTTTTTGACAGATTAAGTGTAATTATTTTAAGGATGGTGCATGGAATGTCTCAAATATTTCGAATAGCTGCAATTTCTAATCTATCTCATGCAAAATGATGTGGTTGAAGAAATTGGTGTTAATTCAAATGAATATCTTTTAAAAGTGTTGATTTAAAAGAATATCTTTTGAATATGTATTTTTTAAAATTCATTTTTAATATTTTTCAATAGGATTTTTTTTAGTTTTTATCTCTTTTTGACAAATTTTAAGTTTTCAATATAAATTATACGTCTTCGGGCAAATATTTAGTTTTGTCTAATTCATGAAAATGGACAACATCACAAATAATATGTAAATTTTAGTAAAATATGTAATTATATACCTAAACTTTGAAAATGTTCAATTTAGTACCTAAACTTTAAAATTAATCAAATTGATACTTGAAAAACTTTGAAATTAATTGATTTAGTATCGAAATGAACTTGATAAAGGTATCATTAATATGCACAAAATTTTTTTCAGGTATTAAATTTATCAATTTCAAAGTTTAGATACTGAATTGATTAATTGCAAATTTTAGGTACCTAATTGTATATTTTGTTAAAGTTCAGATATCATACACGATATCAACATTTATGAAAATTATTGAGTTGCGTCTATTTTTTTTTTTTTTTAACCCCAAAATTCGTGTTCTTAGTAAAATTACAAATTTTAATGTCTATTTGTTCGAGTATTCTTTGAATCATCATATATTTAGAAGATTGTATTTTTACAATCATTGACTCAACAGAATTCAATTCTATCTTTAATTTTCGTATAATTCCGTTGCATCAGAAATGCAACCACAATCGATGTTATCAACAAATGGATCCTTATCCTCGATTCGATCACAAGTATCAAGACTTCAATTAAGCATGTTTTTGGAGTAAACAGTTCTAACGTCGTATAAACTAAGCATGGTTTTTCGGACGACAATGTATCTCTAAAGCATTTGGAAACTAAGTTGGGGGCCTAAACATGATGGCTATTGGACCAAAAAAAATTGTTTATAAATTCATTAATGGCTGAATTTTATTCATCCCTCAATAGCTGGCCGATAAATCATAAGCAACAACCAATTTTCAATCCACAAATGTTTTGCTATGTCACTAGGTTAATATTAATGGTAGTGAAAGAGTTCCAATTGTTTGATGGTTTGGTCTACAAAACAATGTTTTTTCAGACAAGAAGAAGGTTCGTTGGTATTATATTTTTATCGTTTTCAAATAGATATTTATCAAGAAATATATTTCGATAAAAAACCGATAGTTTTACTTATAAACAAACTAAATAAATGTGATATAGATAAGCTTCTGATGCATATCTGATACATATATGACATATATATGAATCGACAGTGGAATGAATGAGTAGCTGAAGTGGAAGGGGACTGCTGCAAGACAATGACGAAAGAATAGTTCTAGTTTTTGGACAACATTTAAACTTAAGAATATTGATCTCATCTAAGTATTAACAATCGGAAAAAGAATTGGAGTTCTGTGTGCAAAATAATATTTTACAAATGGATGCAGAAGTTAACTTATGGCTTACAAACAGTTTTTCAGGCCAGATGAGAAGCATTCTACGTTTGTTCGAAGAATCCGAAACATGATACGGACTCTGCAAGCTGCTATTTCACATGTTTATGGTTATAGAGAAGCAAATAAGCCCATTGACTGCTTTACAAAGAAAGGCAGAGATTTAAAGCTTAATTTTTCATTTACTAATTTTTTTTTCTAATTACATGACTTATTTATTGATTGTTTGAGTTTTGATTCTTTTTGGATCGATTATCTATTCTATACATGGGACTTTTTGATGTATTTTTTATTAGAGAATAATTATAATAGACTTTTTATATATTCTAAATTCAATAGAGAGCCAACTGTAATAACCTTGTAATTATTATATAATTAATAGAGAGTCTATAGTTTCCTAATTCTAGGATAGTTTCCTATTTTTGTAACTCTTGGCAATGCTCAATTTGTGTATATATATTCATCCTTAATGAGTGAAATAGACAAGCCATTGTTTCTCAATATTCCTTTCCTTATTTCAACATGGTATCAAAGCGGTAATTTTCTTGGACATATTTTTAGACAAACCACAAAACTGTATCGCTAGTCCCTCCAATGGCTTCCAACGCTACCTACTCTTCCACTAATGATTATATCTTCATCCAAAACCCCAAGATCCTCAACATCCCCTTTTTACAATCAATCTCTCCTATTTCACCAAATTATCATCAGCCAATTTTCTCACATTGAGCCTTCAAATCTAATCTCTTCTTAAAGGTTATGATCTTCATCACTTCATTGACGGCACTCATACTCCACCACCCCCCTCCATCACCATCAATGGTATTACTTCTCCAAATTCGGCATACACAACCTAAAATTGCCAAGATAGTCTCATCTTTAGCGCTCTATTCAGTGCTAACTCTATTTCACTACAACCGCTTATTGCTCGCACCGCAACTTCCCTTAATGCATGGCAAATCCTAGCTGATACCTATGGCAAACCATCTCGTGGTCATATTAAACAATTGAAGGAGCAATTAAAGTATTGTAACAAAGGCTCAGAATCAATTAGTAAATCTATGTAGGCGGTAAAGACTCGTGCAGATGAACTTGCTCTTTTGGGGAAACCAGTAGATAATGAGGACCTTATTGATTGGGTTTTGAAGGACTTAGTGATGACTACAAATCAGTCATTGATGCAATTAATGCTCGTGACACGTAAATTTCTTTGGTTGAGCTCCATGAGAAATTTCTCAAGAAAGAAGCATCCCTTCAGACCACTCAACCAGTCTCTATCATTACCAACAACAGTAAACCACATAGACTTTCGGAATTATCCAAATTAGCGCTCTCCAATCACCAATTCACAACAACTAGGTCTTATTACTATGCCTTCTCCTCATACTCAACACAAACCCAAACCTTATTTAGGTCGTTGTCAAGCATGCGAGATTCAAGGACACACTACCAAACAATGCCCAATGTTTCGACTTGCCACTAATCAACAATCCCCAACTCTTCTTCCTCAAGGCTCTTAGGGATATGGCACCTCTACACCCTGACAACCATGAGCCAATCATGATGCTCTCGGCAACAATACTACTCCTTCTTTGCTGCTGGATAGTGAAGCATCTCACCATGTTACGTCTGACTTCAGCAATCTCTCTCTTCATAATCTGTATCAAGGATCCATTGATGTCATGATCGGTAATGGATCAGCCCTTTACATCACCTATGCTGGTTCTACCACCATACCTGCTTCTTCTCACTCCTTTACTTTACATAATGTTCTTTATGTTCCTTCCATGATAAAGAATTTAATTTCGATTTATCGATTTTGCACTAATAACAATGTTTTTGTTGAATTCTCACCCACTGCTTTTTAGGTGAAGGATCTAAAAACGGGGCCAATCCTTTTAATGGGTGGCCTAAGGATGGCGTATATGAGTGGCCAATTGCATTTCCTCCATTTGCCTCTTCACCGTTGCTTGCTTTTTCCAATGTCAAGACCACTTCATCCAAGTGGCACTCTAGACTAGGACATCCATCATTTACTATTATGAAAAATATTGTTTCTAAGTTTTCTTTACCATTTTCTAGTCCGTTATCCTCGTCAACACATTGTCATACCTGTTCATGTAATAAAATCCATAAAATTCCATTTTCTTTTCTACATTAACTTCTTCTCATCTGCTTGAACTTCTCTTTTTTGATGTATGGACCTCTTCTATTTATTCCGTTGATGGTTTTCAGTACTATGTTATCTTTGTTGATAATTATACATGATATATTTGGTATTACCTAATTAAATGGAAATCCCATGTGTATGATATCTTTGTTCGCTTCAAGGCATTAGTTGAAAAACACTTAAACAATGAATTATAACTCTCTATTCAGATAATGGTGGCGACTATCAAGCTCTTAATAAATTTCACTCCACCAATGGTATATCCCATCTTATTGTACCACCCCATACATTAGAACACAATGGTCTTTTCCAAACAACATCATCACCACATTGTTGAAACAGGTCTATCTCTTCTCACTCATGCTTCGATGCCTCTAACTTATTAGACTTATGCCTTTGCCACTGCTATTTATCTCATCAATCGTATTCCATACCCACACTATATCTTTTATCTTCTTTGAAAAACTCTAAGTCTCAAACTAACTACTTCAGGTGTTTGGTTGCTTTTGTTATCCATGGCTTCGTCCTTATTCCCAATATAAACTTGACTTACGTTTCACTCCTTATATTTTTCTTGGTTACTCTTCAACATAAAGTGTCTATATTTGTCTTGATCTGTCCACTTCTAAAACATATATTTTTCGTTATGTCAAATTTCTTGAAAACTCTTTTTCTTTTACCAATCAACACTCTCATCTAGCTCGACCCACCTTAGAGGTCATTTCAAAATGGCTTCCTTCAATCCAAATTCTACTTACTTCAAGTGACTCACTCAATACGACTTCCTCAAGGGGCTCCTTATGTTAACATCCATTACAAAATGCCCCAGCCATCGACCGTTTACCAATAGAACCATCCAATTT
Organism: Combretum micranthum; assembly: GCA_024138025.1. NCBI lineage: Eukaryota > Viridiplantae > Streptophyta > Magnoliopsida > Myrtales > Combretaceae > Combretum > Combretum micranthum. Next base: position 756,543 of record JAMXBD010000568.1, read on the forward strand.
TGAGACCTATTTTGCTTCACCCACAGCCCAAACCACCCATCAAAATACCCACCCTATAAACCCTTAACTAAGATGAATCTCACTGTTGTTCTTTCTCAACCATTCGACATTAAGCCTCATACTGTTAACTAAGCCCTAAAAGATCCCAATTAGAGACAAGCTATGAATGATGTATTTGATGCTCTTGTTTGGAATGGAACTTGGGAGCTTGCTCCATCTACTTCTTAGCATAATCTTATTGGATGTAAGTGGCCTTTTCATACTAAATGGTTTCCTAATGGTTCTGTTGATAGGAACAAAGCCAGATTAGTTGCCAAAGGTTTTCATCAATGACCTGGAGTAGATTATCTTGACACTTTCGGTTGGCATGCTAACAACAATATACCGTATTCTTAGCTTGGTAATTAGTAAAGGTTAGCAGTTGTGCCAGTTATATGTTTATAATGCCTTTCTTTAAGGCCATCTTTTTGAAGATGTTTACATGGCCCGGCGTCTAAGATTTGTTGATAGAGACCATCTAACACATGTATGTAAATTAAAGAAGGCTATATATGGACTCAAGTAGGCACCATAGGCTTGGTACCATGAATTTTTCTAATTCCTCATCGAGACTGGGTTTACAATCTCTCATGTAGACACTTTTCTATTCATTCTTTGCTCAGGAGACATTACTATATATCTCCTTGCTTATGTGGATGATATTATTATCATAGGTAACAACATAACATTATTCAGCACTACATTGACCTCTTGGCACAAAGATTCTCAATCAAGGATCTTCGCACCTTGTCTTATTTTCTTGGCATTGAGTTTCTCACCACTCCATTTGGTTTGATGCTTAGTTAAAGGTGCTACATCATTAATCTTCTTATCTGAACAAAATGTCCAGTGCAAAACCTATTGCTACACCACTTGCTACAGATAGTAACTCACACTTCATTCAGGTACTGCTCTGAATGACTACATAGAGTACAGAACAATTGTTGATCATCTACATTATCTTTGTCTCACTTGCCCAAACATAATATATGTTGTTAACAAATTTTCCCAGTTCATGCGTCACCCGACAACTGAACATTGGAACGCTACAAAACAACTGCTTCGATATTTATGTGGCATAATGACTCATGGATTATTTCTTTATAAGGAAAATCTACTTTCTCTTCATGCCTTTTCTGATGCAGATTGGGCTGGCAACAAAAATGACTATTCCTTTATGAATGCTTATATTTTCTATCTTGGTCGTCATCCTATTTCTCAGTCATCCAAGAAGCAGCGTACTATTGCTCAATCATCAACAGAAGCTAAGTATCATCAATTGCCGTTACTACTTTAGAAATCAATTGGATTTGTTCCCTTCTCATAGAGCTTGGCATCACTCTTCCCACATCACCTGTCATCTATTGTGATAATGTTGGTGCCACCTATCTTTGTTCTAATCGAATCTTTCATTCACACATGAAACATGTGGCAATTGACTATCACTTTATTTGGGATTAAGTATAATCTGGTGCTCTTCGTGTTGCTCATGGTTCCTCAGCAAATCAACTTGCTGATGCTCTTACCAAATCGCATCCACAAAGTCACTTTCAAGAATTAAGGATCAAGATTCGCATCTCCTTCATACCTCCATCTTGAGGGGACATATTAGAGAATTAATTATAATAAAATTTCTTTATATTCTAAATTTAATAAAGAATCAATTGTAATAATCTTGTAATTAATTATAATTAATAGAGAGTCAATAGTTTCCTAGTTTCCTAATTGTAGAATAGTTTCCTATTTTTGTAACTCTTGGCAATGCTCAACTTGTGTATATATATTCATTCTTAATCAATGAAAAAGACAAGCCATTTTCTCTCAATATTCCTTTCTTTATTTCAACATTTTTCTCTTTGTCAATAAATAAATTCTCTAGCTTTTCCCTAAAAGAAAAAGAATAGTTTACATAAATGTCTTATGCTTTTTATGGATGTATTATGAATCTATATTTAGTAATGTCACGAATAGTACTTAAACTTTGACAAAATACATAATTAGGTACCTGAATTTTGAATTGATTAATTTAGTACATAAACTTTGGAATCGATCAATTTAGCATCTTAAAAAACCTTTCATTCACGTCAATAGTGCTTTTTTTTTTGTTAAGTTTTTTTATGTATTAAATTGATAAATTTCAAAATTTTTTAGATACTAAAATTTAGTACATGAAAAACTTTTCATGCACGTCAACAGTGCTTTTATCAAGTTCTTTTAGGTACTTAATTGATTAATTTTAAATTTTTTCAAGTACTAAATTAATCAACTCTAAAGTTAAGGTGCTAAATTGATTAGTATCAAAGTCTAGATATCTGATTGTATATTCTGCCTAAGTTCAAATACTAATTGCAATATTATCCTAAGTTTTATATCTAGGGAAATTTTAGGTACCTAAACTTTATTATTTATCTACATGCGTATGACATTCTTTTGACCAAACAATGTGTAAAATACAGAAATAAAGATGGAAATATAATGAATTATGAATCATGAGATGATTTAGGATAAGTTTAAGGTCAAAACAAGTAAATTTTAAAAGATTAAGTTTGGTTGTAGGACAAATATTAAAGTTCAGATTTCTGCAATTTTTGACAGATTGTACGCCGTCTTCTGCAGAATCTACACTGCCGGCGTAGAGACGGCGTAGGATGGGAATAGTAGCGTTTTTCTTAACACTGGGAAGAATGCTGCCGACGTTCACTAGGGTTTCTCTCAACACCGGCATGAACGCCGCCGGTATAGGGCATGGGTTTGCTGGCGTATATAATAGGAATTGAAATTCTGAAATTCAAAGCCCCGATGAACGCTGCCAGCACTGGTGTAAATTTTGCCGGCGCTAGTGTAAATTTTGCCAAGATATACATATACGCCGCCGGTGTAGGGCCGGCGTATGACCAAATTTCTATAAATACGAGACGCAAAAAACATTTTCGATAGATTTTCTTTTTATCATTTTCTCCTTCGTATAAGAGAGTTTTGGAGTGTTTTTAGAGATCTAGGCTTGGAGAATCATCCGGAGGGTGTTTTAATCCAAAGTAAGTGATTTTAACTTTCTCTCATGGATTAAATATGAAATTGTATAAGTCTTACTTAGGGTTTATGGATTTTCATGAAGGTTTTTAGAGAAAAACCCTAGCATGTGTGAGATTTGTGAATTGGTGAATGCAAGTCGGGTTTTAAGGATTCAAAATAGTAAGTTTATCTCTTCTATGATGGATTCAAACAAAATATGGATTAAACAATCCTCATACATTCTTATTGTTGTGCATATTAGGGTTTTGGGTGAAATAATTGGTGTTTGTGGAGTTTGATCGAAATAGACGGTGCAGATAACGAAGGTTTCTTTTCGGGTTAGTGTAGATAGGTTGTTTTATGTTAAGTTTGATTTATCTATGAATGTTGTGATTTGATATATGTTGATATTTACAGTTGAGATTTGGAGTTGTTGTTTGATATCGGGTTTAGTTTGAGATTTTGGTGGTAGTGGTTTTTGTTGTGGTTTGGTTTTCTAGTAGTTGTTGACGGTTGTTTTTGAATAGTTCAAGTTATCTCCTGAATATAAAAGTATGACCAATCCATTGTTTGATATATGTGCTTGTAGATTAGAATTTTGTGAATGGATGTAGGAATAAATTGCATAATGAACTTAATAAATATTCAGCTTAATAATTGTCTGCCTAGTTGTGGTTGGCTTTGACCAGTAGAGACCTGGCAGACAGTGATACTGGTGAGGCACCTTGATGATCTTAGTGTGAGGTTGTCCTGAGTGGACTCGTGCTAAGATATGATTCCGTAGAATTTAGGTGTTCAGAAATTGGGATGTTTGGGGAGTACCCACTCATCCTATATGTATATGATTACTTATTTTCAAATCAGTTGGTTGTTTTTAAAGTAGAGTCTAAGTTACTCTGAGTTCAGATTTATGTATACTGGATTCTGAACTGTGTTGTTTTGCTAGACTAAAATAGATAATAATCTGTTGTATGCATTTAGTTCAGTTGCATTTATTTATACATGTTGTGTGTGCATAACTTTGCTTGAACTAGATTGGATATTATCGTAATGGGCTTTGCTGCTCATTCTGTTATATTTCAGGTGCAGGTGATGATAGTGTGATATATGATTTATTGGGTTTTGATATCGTCTATGAGGATGGGGATGGCATTAGCGATCCTGACTAACCTGCTGATGACTAGATGTATAGACATAGATGACATAGGATGGATCAAGGAAGACTTTTTATGTCTTGTTGTTATTCAGTGTTAGATTCATGTTTCTGTTCATTGGATTTTTCAGTTGTATCTGGAGTTTTATATGTTATAATGGTTTTAGGGTGTGGTTCGACTTGTTGACTTGCAGTTATGTCAACAATGTCTAGTTTTCTAGTTATGGAGATTATGTTCTTATCAGATGGTTTATTTATGAGGACTACATGTCTTCTTTTATACCTTGTGAGGTATACAGGTGATATTCATGTTATTTGTGGAAATTAAAGCCTTAGCGTGTCCTATTAAGAGAGGATACGTGGCGGGTTGTAATGCCAACAGGTTAGGGCGTTACACAATGCAAGGGGTATTTTACAACTATTCCATCTACTGAATTACAAATAAAATAGCTATTACCATGATATGACTACATAGTCACTCTATTACAATTGATAATATTGTGAATGTTATCTAAATTTTGACAAAATATGTAATTAGGAACTTAAATTTTCAAATCAATCAATTTAGTACTAACTTTGAAATTCCTCAATTTAGAACTTAAAAGAACTTTTTGTATATGTCAACAATACTTTCTTGATATTGGTTAGCGTTAAAAAAAAAGTAATTTCAGATATTAAATTGATTTTTTAAAGTCTATGTACGAAATTGATCAATTGTGAAGTCCAAGTACTATATTAATCTATTTTAAAGTTTAACTACCTAGTTGCATAATTTGTTAAAGTTTAGTAAGATATGATATTTACCTTTTCAATATGTTCTATTCTTCCAACCTAATACCACCTAAGTATATCTAAGGTTTGGATTATATATATATATATATATATATATATATAAAGAGAGAGAGAGAGAGAGAATCGGTCTCATAAATTATCAAACAATTTAAATTTATGTTGCATCATCATCAAATCATTAAAATATTTTTTATATTGACTTCATAATGACCGGATGATAAATTGGATAATCTCGATACATTGATTTTGCCCATCAAAGAGGGTATGTCCAACATCGATTAGCAAGGTCAATTTATTGGTTCCATAATTTTGGAACTAGGACTCATTTATCCTATTCTTGGATCTAGATTGATATTAATATGGAGGCAATCTTTGCAAAACATCTTAGCATTTTTTATTTATATTTTCTTATTGACGTGGCAAATTATTATTTAATAATATATTTTCATTATAATTTATTTTATTTTATTATCATCAATATTATTATCTTACTTTTTAAAAGAATTTTAAACTTTCCTTCAAGCCTAGTAACAATACAGAAGCCCACACATATAACAATCCCATGCTTCCTTAACCGCTGCCTTTCTCATGTGAATGATATCTAAGTACACATTATAAACAAGTAGGATTCCTGTAAAATTTTTAATGTATGACAACAAACACTTCAACCAATCCTCGTGAACCTTTCTCTCTCTTAAGCTCCTTGGAATTCGTTGTCTTCTTCTCCTTTCACTCTCTCTTTAGCTCCTCTTCAATTTGACATCATGTATGATAAACAACAAGCTAATCCCATTCTCTTTAACATTATAATTTCAATAATACCAACACAAATATTCAAACTTAAATTCAAAAAACAAAACCAAATAAACATTCCAACTCTCTAATAATTACTTACGGAAAATAAAGGAAAAGAGAATTACACTGGACCCTTCTTTTTCCTCAATAAACATTCCCACTCTCTATCTCTCTCTAGATTATCTCTCTATGAACTTCCATTGTTGACCTTCACTAAGCATTGGCACAAAGACATAAGCTCCTTTACTAGGAACATTCAAATCCATCTTCTTCAAAATCAAGCTACTAGCAACAAAAACCATCGAAACTATAAACCAAAACAATTGAGATGCCCTCCTTTAACTTGTGGCACAAACTACATTAACCTATGTTAACACATAGAACAAAACACAACTTTGGATGCATAAGACCCATTCGCATCGTGTGAACCAAGACCAATTCTTTCTCTCTCTAGCTCATCCTCTCTCTCTCTGGCTCAGTCTGTTTTTGAGTTTAGGTTATTAGTGGTTGCTCGATTTTTATACTCTTGAAACAGAGCATGGTGCTTTGTAGCAACTTGTTTGTTTTATTGAGGATCGGATTCTAATTCCTTAAGAATAAAATATCATTATTTGATAATGAACATAATGGAGATGGTCTAAAGGATTTAGGATTTCGAGGAGGGCAATGGTATACGTAATGGCATTGTTAACCTTTCAATTAAAATGGCATCATCGGAATATGTTCTAGTGGTGTCATTGGAATTTCGGAGTTTAGAGTCATGGCCGACCATGGCATGATGGCATTATTAATGTAGTGTTAGTGGAACTCTGTCTTGTTATTTTAGTTTCTTAGGAAGAATTAAAACATGTTTTCACTCTTCTCCACAAAATCACAATGATTTTTTTGTCTTCAAATATAATATCACTTAAATATTTATAATTGTTCTTAGACTTTTAGTTTTACTAGGACTAGGATTTGCGAGACGTGGCTTATCAGTTTCACCAAATCTCTCTCTTTCTCTCTTGAACAACTCTGTCCCATATTGGCAAAATATTGAAATTGAACCTTCATATATTATCAAGTCCAAAAAAAAAAAAAAAAAACAAATGCTTGAAAAGTTTTGAATTGGTGAAACGCTTTGATGACACGAGTCACGACATGATTGTTCCATACATAAATTGTAATTTTGAAAGTTCATATACCTAATTGAATTCTTAGGCAAAGTTCAGGTACCAAATTTGATATTAACAATCAATTTCAAATAATAGTAATAAAAATAGTGACTAAGCATTATACCAATATATCTATATGTATATATACATATATTCAAACAAACATGCTAATCAAAATTATCGCCTTCAATTTTAGTCCAAATACAAAAGGACGGAATTTTACGCATATACCTCTCAATGGTCCAACCTTATGTCTCATCCCCTTTGTACCATAATTATAAAAATACTGCCACCACATCTATTTATAATATATAATTTTTAAAACTTTTTCTATCTTATATCTCTTCATTGGTACCTTTTTGTATTATATCTTTAAAACATTCTTTTTTTCATATTATTACAGTTTATGAATTATTATGTATTGGTCACTTTTATCTTTTGTACATCTTCAGATTTTCTTCTTGTATTGCACCTTTTTAAAATATTACCGTTTCATTGAATATTACCTTTTATATTGGTACATTTTCAATATTATTCCTTTTTTATTTTCTTATTGTATTTTGTCTTTTCAATTTTTTTCATATTATTGCTATTTATTAATATATTACCAATCTCTATTGATATCTTTTATTTTTATATCCCTTCACTATTATTTTTTTACATTGTACCTTTTTAATATTACTATTTCATAAAATATTACCTTACCTTTTTTGTATTACTTTTTTGTACTATTATGTTCTTAGAAAAATATATCACTGTTATTCTAATAACTCAAAATATTACAACATTTTTAAGTATTATAATATTTTATATAATCATTAATAGCCTTATAAATTATAAGATTTATTATAATTTATAAATGTTATTTAAGAAATCCGCGCATTGCGTGGAGTACTAACTAGTTTTGATTAATTTCAAAACCCACAAAAGGAGTTAGCTAATGAAGTAAAGAAAATACGATCAATATGAAACTGATCAGACAAACAAACAACCAAAACATAAAATGTTTCCTAGTATTTAATCTATGCAAACGATTTCGTTTATGGAAGGAAGGACGATGGTGTTTGGCATAAAATTATTCACATGACTAATTGACTTGGGGAACACCACCCGATTCACATTGGATTTATTGATTTCAGAATAGAATAAATAGATATAATTTGTAACCTAATTTATTCCCAAGACCGATACATCAGGACAGTCTGATGTATATGATTTTAGCCTATCAGTCCTCTGATATATAGAGGACACAAAAAGGAGTGAAATATAGGTTTTATCTCTTTCAAAGAAATTAATTATCAAACTAGAATTATTCTCATTTATCCATGAATTTAAAAAAAAATTATATAAATACAATTTAGACAAAATTAATTACATAATACCATTATTGTATCACATGTTCAATTTGCGATACTATAATTTTCTTTTAATCACATGTGCATGTATAAATAATAGGGATAATGTCATATTTTTCCCATCTGAAGTTTGATTTTGAAGATTTTGGAATTTGAACAAAATTTTCACAGACTTTTTTCATGCTTGATTGGCTGATTGAACTTGTATTACGTGTGAAAAAAGTCCGTGATTTTTTTTTTTTTTAGGTATGAAAATTATCAAAATCAAAGTTCAATATGAAAAAAAATCCATGAAAACTTTATTAGGTATCAAATTATTCAATATGAAATTTTAAGTACTTGATTGTATATTGAGAAAAGTTCAGCTATCATTTTTATCATTAATCCTAAATAATGTGTGTATTACATTAGCAACATGTGGTGTACACTTGTATCACTTATGCAAGATACAATACATAATAAAATAATTTTTAGATATATTATTATATAGACGTATATCATATTTTCAAAATGTAATACAACAATGGTATAAGTGTAATTAATTTTATATAAATTAAATTTATATAAATTTTTTTTTCAAAAATGATAGATAGGTATTTCACCCGGGATTTCCATTAAATTAATCATCAAAATATCTCTTCGGAATCCTATCTTAAAGATGCAAGTTTTTTTTAGCGACGAAACTCCCATGCTTAACTTCTCTATGTAAAAACACTTCTTTAAGTAGAACTCAGAATATCCAACTATTACATATACGGAAATCAACATTAGACATGCGATTTTAAAAGGCATATTTAGATTGGTAATTATTTTGAATAGGCATTTAACTTCTGACACAGGTTAAGCCATATGCTTTCATAGTTAATAATTAATATTCAGATATAGACAAATGAATTGAATAGATCGCCCAACGTTACTTTTTAGGTTTAAAAAAATAAAACGAAAAAGAAAAAATAGCGATAACGGCAATATAAGAGACGTATACAAATGTTTGTTATTTTTTTTTTTTTTTATTTATAAAAAAATAAAAAAGACCCATACACAAAGGACATAACAACAAAAAAGAACAATTATGGGCATCGTATTTTTAAGGATAACTCTATATGAAGAATGATCGTAATTCTAATAGCCTGGCTGACCTTTATAGGTAATAAAACACCCCCCCACTGGATCAGCCTTCTCATCAAAGTTTCCAATCGATAGATGATGAATCTTCACAGTTCAAATAAGAATAACATACAAGGGTCTTAAAATTAAATCATCTTCGAGAAGGAAGAACGTCTTGACTAGAAACAGATTGTACTCCATTTCTACCGGGGACATCATCAATCGTCTTCACCCTTCTATAAAAGAGAACATAAGCAGCACTTGATTTAACATCGTCCTCGTTGATCGGCGATATGTGACTGTCGTCAAAATTATACCACCTATTTTCATCTAATATCTGCATATGATAATAACAATGAAGTGGTTCAATCTCTTATTCAAGATGAAGAAGAAGCGCTGTCTGGACCAAACCAAGGTAAATTTATACCATACTACGAACTGAAGTAGGATGAAAGAGAGCAGCTTTAAGAGTAGCACCATAGCATATCTTCTTACTCACCTTGATATGTGCTGTGTAGTGTCCGCTGCCCATGCCTCCATAATGATTGGTTAAAGCATAAAGTTCGTAAAGCTGGCGATGCGAGTTGTTTTTATTGGCTACGTAAGTTGTCAGATCAAAGTCATGGATCGGAAAGTTGACAAAAGTTTCCAGTTTATGCTTCATTGACCGGCTATATGAGAACCTCTTCAAATGTATAACAAGCACTTCAGGTAGTCTCCACAGGTCAAGCTTTTTGCTTGCCTGCCTTTGCTCCTTGCATTGCGGACAATACCTGCTTAGACACAAATCAATGATACATATTCAGAGCCAAATATGATAAGGAAAATAGAAACATCAAAACCGTATTGTAATTCTTAGACATACTGACTAGCAAGTCATTAACGACTCGGATGCACTCATCTTGCAGTGTCTAAAATCTATATGCAGTGTCTAAAATCTATATGATCACTTGGAGGCTTATAAAAGCTAAATATAAGTTTTCTATATATTTTCCAGTTTAATTTGCATCCAATGTTCAATCTGATAAGCAAAGATATATCTTTAGCAATTATATGCAGAAGCATTTCTTGGAGAAATAATATCTCAAAGCATTTGATAAGCTGAGAAATCATCATTGAGAATGCAAAGACTTTCAGGACCAAGCAAGCACAGTGCATTAAAGAAGAAACCTTAAGGGTATCAAAACATTAACTGCCCCTTCCATGTACATGGAGAGGGTGCCAAACTCCTTAGACGATCAACCTTTGAATTCCAATGTGCTGTTTCAAGTAAGGAACCCAATGTGCTTCAATCTAAGGAGGAAGTTCAAACAACCGCCACACTCTGACTAATAAAATCCTTTGTTTTAATAGTTCAAAGAACTGAGAGAAATTTCAGGACTTCAGACACATGGTTTTCAGGATGAATAAGAAACATTCGAGGTCTAAACCTTCAATATTGCAGGAATTTTCAGATTTTTGAAGTCACACAAACAATATGGAATGTGTTCCAATAGATTTTCAACCGTAGAAGGCACTTCTTTGAGTCGAAAAGAGACATATGTAGCTGGTATAGCAGGTTTGCAAGCCTGAAGGACAATATGTTATATTTCCAATTTTTTTTTTTTTTTTTTTTCAATGGATGGGCTGAAACAGTGCTAAAGAAGATAAATCTTCTAAGATCCTTTTCCGAAGCAGATGCTCTGAAAATAAATACTACAGCTTATTTCCTTTTATTGTCAACAGTATAAGCACAGCAAAGATGTTGTCATGTCCTAGGGGTTTTCTGTCATCAGTCAGGGGCCAAGATTTGTCACAGCAGATAGAGACTTCTGCTTAGGCCAGATAGATGACATTGATGCAAGTAAGGCAAGTGGAGTTGCTGGAAGTGTCTTATGAAATGGAAATAGGAAGTTGTTACCTGCTTTTGGGATAATTTTAGAAAAATTGGCTGCAAAGGAGGCATTAATGCTGGTAATTCAAGCTGGTTTAGAGTTTTGTAGCGATGCAAATTCCATGGTCAAAGTGGAGTCTGATCTCCAGCCTGCTAGTGACAGGTTACAACATATTGTGCTTTTACAGAAGTTTAGCATAAGATTGTTGAAGCCTGATGGTCTCAAAGTTTTTCATTCATTTGCATTTGTATTTGTATTTTTATTTTTTTTGGTTGGGGGGGTGTGGGGTGGTGGGTGGGGGTGGGGGGGTGTAAAATTTGCATTTGTATTTTGCAAAGAACTTTTTTGATCTAATAAAATTAGAAGGTTCATCTTTCCCTTTTCTCCTGGATATACAAGTCTTCTAAGGCTAAAAGAAATGTCTAGCTGTTTTGTCCCTGAACAGCCAGGTTACAGATATTGAAATATGCTTTTGCAACATCAATCAAGTTATCCTTTTACTTATTCAAGAGATTGGGCTTTAGCAACATCAATGGGATTATGAGAAATTGGGTCACTGATGAATAAACCAAGGAACAAACATTTAAAAAGACACATTGGAACAAGATATTCTTGATATATAATGTAACAAACTTGGAACTATCAAATAATTTGGATTTAGGCAGAATTAGCACAAAATATGATTCTTGATTTACTGCAAGAATTCTTATTTGTTCCAGTTGTTAACATAACTTTCTTTTTTTCATTTTTCCTTCTGAGATGCTCTTCAATATCATTCGTGTAACCACTTCATCAATAAACCCACCCCACCTAACTGATTAAAAAAAAAAAAAAAAACAATAAAGCAAGTACCTCATGCTTATTTTCTAGATATGATACAAAGCATGCATCTCCAGGGAGTAACCATGTAGATGGAAAAAAACTTACCACATATCTTCAGGAACAAGTGGCTCCTCACGCAAAAAAGCCTCTAGGCAATTATACAGGGAAAGAGGTTCAGTACGGGCCTTTTTGGCTACAGTCCCATATTTGCACACTTCTGGTAAGTTTTCAAGCCACTGAGTGTCGTACTTCTCCAAAAGTTCAGCTGACCAATTCATTTCTATCAACAATGATGATGATGCTGGAAGTCTGATGGCTTTTTCTTCTCCCGAAGACAAATCAATGCAAACATTATTCTTATCAACCATTTGTAGAGGCAGTGGCGATATCCCATCTGCATTGTGGCTAATACTTGCTTTACCCAAGGAATTTGATGGGGCTACACATGCATCACCACTTTTATTATCAGAAATATATTTAACAACTTATTTTCACTGGAAGCTTGTTTAGAAGCAGTGGATACAGCATTTCCTGAACTGTCCTCTGAACGTCACCTCTTTTAATATCATCCTCATAAGAAATTGATGCCACAAGAGGTGTTCCAAAAGCCTTCCAACCAGGATTCTGGATATGACCAATCCTATTAAAAAAAGAATCAATCAGTACAAAAATTGCATCATGCAACTCCAATAACCATCTAATTTCTAATGTTAAACATTGAACACTAAACTCTGCAGAGGACTCTTACAAAGATTTTACATGATAAATATTCTGCAACCTTAGCTTAAATAACAATTGAACAGGGCATATGTTTGAATTTCCATGAATGTGAAAGCATACAAAAAGACAAGCACACACTGGCTCATTAGAATGATTGCAATGGCAATACTGTATATGCTTTATTGCCAGAAAAGGCATGCATGATAAGTAATATTCAGCTTCCAATTATGCAAGTCAAAGAAGAAGAAGAAGAAGAAGATGAAAAGAAAGAAAAGAAAAAGAAAAAGAAAAAGAAAAGAATGGCAAATAAAAGTTATATATACATGTAATCTACACATGATACAAATGATTGATACACCATATATTGTTTGTATAATGCAAAGTGGTTGGAATCTAGTAGTTGAAAGATATGTGGAAGTGACGTACTGCTCTTGGCGACGGTGCACCAACTGTAGATGGACCACTTTTTTCTCAAACTTCAATAACTGGTAGGCAGCAAGGTGGTCATCATCTTTGATAGTTGACAACAATATCAGAGGGTCATCCAATATCCTTTGAATTGCATGGTTCTTAACCTATTAGTATTCCATTATTGTAATTTTAATGCCAAAATCAACTCAAATGAAATAATAATAACAATTATAATAATCCACTCTTTTCAACAAGAAAAACATCAGTAGCTGAAAACAATGACCAACCTCTGCAAGCAAGAACTTCTCGGTATGCTGCAATGGACAGGCATTACCAAGTGCATGGATTAAATCTCTGCAACGTCCTTGCTTTGGAACTGTTACCGTATGCACGGATGGCAAAGCATTTCCATGGCAACTAAAAACTGTCACAGTCATGACCCTGGTAGTTGTTGATTGTAGAGGCAAAGAGAGATACATGAATGGATCAAAAGTGACAGAAATTTTATTGCACATGGGACAAACCAATGTCGACTTGTATTGGCCCTGAAATTTATACAAACATCTAGCATAAATTTAGGGAGTAACTAAAGCAAATCAGGAAACTTAGCAATCAACAAACTGCTTGCATATTGGACTACTCCAATATCATCAATACCAAGAGAGAGACTCTTACAGTAACCTACCTTTATTATATTCAAATGAAACAAACTGACAATGAATCTAATGGTTAGGAACTATTTCATCATTTGGATATCAGATTTGCATTCAGAATATGGTAGCCTCATATGCAAGTCCAAGAAGCATTACAATTCAATTTGAATTCTAACAAATGAACTTTCAAGATTCACAATAAACTTCCAAGAATAACATGCAATCCAGGGTGACAGCAAGCACATGATGACTGATTAGCACTGTGTTTAAAAAAAAAAAAAAAAATCCATAAAGCACTCTTAACAAGATCACGAAGCACACAACAGATAAACTAACTGCTGCATGGCACATAGCATCAGCAAAAGAATAATTCTCCCCCCTTGTCTGGGGCTGGTAATTGACAAAAGAACAAGTCCCCAGTTCCTAATTTAACATTTGTTGAGTGTCGTAACATTTACGCTATACTCACTTGACACACATCGACAATGATTGAATCATTGCGTGCAATGTGATTAGCCCAATATTCATCTGCAACTTCTTCATCAGGCCGGCCATCTGCGTCTCTAGATTTTATATATGGCTTATGTTTGACACGATTCAAATCTTCGTGTAGGCCATCTAGCAAAAAAGCCAATAGCTCCTGCAGATGTACTTAAACATTTGATGGGTGCAAAATGTCCTATATCAAATTCCACAGTTAATATTTTAAAATCACAAGACCTGAGAATCGTGTTGATTGTATCCGCTAAATTGAGGTGCAAAACGAGCGAGCTTTGCTTTGAATGAGCGAGGCGCAACTGGTGTTCGACCTGGTGCCCATAACTTCCGCAATAACTCACCAAATGCTACAGCTAGCTCACCCTACCCAATTGCATTTTGCTTCAGAATGGAAGTATAGTATCTTTGCATATCAGGTGTAAAATGCTTGGCTACATTCATATAATAAGATGCATGACCATCAAGATACTTACAACCATGCCCAGTGGATTCTGCCAATTAATCTCTTCACGATAATCTTTCTGGAAGTATGTGGCAAATTCAGGAGTATGGACAAGGCACTGAATTGCACTATTCATAAAACAAGTGTTTCCAAGGTTTAGCAATCCAGTCAGGCCACAGACCGAACCCCTTGTTGTCACTCCGCTATTTCCACATGAAGTATTTGACTCTCTCATCTTCTGGTTTTGTGATGACTCATGCTACAGCTTCTAGGAGAAACCTTGGAGGGAAAACCCCCTGCAATTGATAAGGTTGACTTAGAGTGCTCGATAGGGACTGAAGCAGCCTCGTTCCCAACAGATCCATTTCCCTGAATTATACTAGAATTCAAAGTAGTACCATTCCCAGTGTTGTGGACCTCCACAAGAATCTGATTAGTGATGAAGATAAGCACAATTTGACAGAGGAAGTAAGCATAAGGGAGAACCATCACAGAAAGAAACTATTCCAAAGAAAATACAGGGATCTCTGTATAAAACATCTATTATTCTTAATAAATCCTAGACTTCATAATCAACTATTTTCTCTCGTCTTCCCTCGTTATTTTCTATTAAATTTTTCAACCAGTGTATGGTAAGTGCGTAGGAGATGGAATTTATGCAAATTACTGTTTCCACAGTCTCACGAAAGTCTAGGATTTTTTCAAGCACCATCAATATAGAAAATGAAGATCTCTGTAAATTCTTTTGTTTTCAATCAAGGAAAAACACATCTTAGAAAAGATGAGACTCACATCCTGATCCATCTGAATATTGGCATCGTCAAGTGTTTTGTCCATATCATTCATCAGAGCATATTTCTGACGGCCATAATAGTCCCAAATGCATATCTGGACATAAAAACTCTTCTAGTTACAGCAAAACCCAAGAAGTGTTCTTATAGGAAAGAATACAGGGGGAAAAAAAAGTATTATTTTAGATACTTTAAGTGTTTACTTGTTCCGGAATTAGATCAAAGATCTCACATGCCCTTCTATGAAGATCTCCAATAGTTTCCTGTAAAATAAGCAGGATAAGAATTAGTATTTATAGCAATATTCCAGGAAAAATGGCACTGGAAGTGCCTACAATTTGCAATTTGGGCAAATTAGTGCCTGAACTTTCATTCTTTATGTTTATAGTCTTTCTATTTTTACCTTTTTGACCATATTAGTATCTCTAGAGACAACAAAAATATGAAGAATGAAAGTTTAGACACTATTTTGCCCAAAATACAAAGTAAAGACACTTTGAATTCCTTTTTTCCCAAACTTCAGCGATTGGGTTTCTTCTTCCTTTTACTTTCGAAGAGGTTGCACATATCGCAATGTCCTGATAAGTCTAGCCCTATACCTTTTTACTAATTCTTATGGTAGAATGGTCTCCCTTTGGCATCACAAGTAGCTGAAGCCGCAAAGGGTACACTTCTACAGTCAGCTCCGTTTGAGAAAGACCTGAACTTATTACCTTCCTAGGAAGCGCAGGACCACCACCATACCTTACACAAAGAAGCAAGTTCAGCTTTCATATGGTTTGTTTTAAAGTAAGAACAAAAAATGGTGTCTTTCATATATAGTTTTGATTATTTAACAAATGTGCAATCAATAGCAAGGCTTCTAACTTGATAAGTAATGGAACATTAGGCAGATTAAATTAGTCTTGGAGGCAAACTTCAATTTGGCCCTTTGCTGATGAAAATCATTTCAATATGTCCAAGAGTTTTAACATCTCAGATGGAAGGTACATAAGAGTAAGGGTTTTAAATTCAGAGTTATAGAATAACCAGGCAGGTTAAATCAATCTTTGAGGTAAGCATCAGTTTGGCCCGATGCTCATGTGGCAAATCATTCCAATATGCCCCCAAAAGACTATATATATCTCAAATCAAAGACATCTTTTGATATAGTAAAAACAATGTCAACTTTACAGGGTAACTGAACATTGAGCATGTAGCTTGTTATGTGTTACACAGAAAAAACTTTCAATGGCAATCATATACAGATAAAAATCGTTGAATAAGACAGAATTGGATCCTTTTTTTGGAACACTAATAAGCAAACTAAAGGGTAAGATCATTAATTTAAAGATAAGATAATAGCCAGATAAATTGTTGCCATTATTTTTTTGTGTCTATATTATATGGTGTGTACGGTATTTGTTTGTAATGGTGTTGTGTTGTTATTGCAGTGTTACAAGTGCAGAGTAGTATTGGCCATGTGATCAATGTTATGATAGGTTATGTGACAGTTTTGCTTCTTTAGGGAAGTTATTGTATGGTTATGATATGTGTCAAAATAAGAGCAAAATAGAAAAGCAGTTGTAACATAATTGCTGCCCATATGCTCTATTTAATGGCCAGAAATGAAATGGAAAAAGACAAGCCCTATTTTTGCAAAAAAAAAAAAAAAAATTCAGATTTTGTATCTAAAGAGATCTAGAGTTCTATCTATAATTTAGACCTAAATAGAGATCGTAAGGTTCTCTCTCTAATTGAGCCCTAGCAAGAGATCGCCGGGTTCTCTCAATAACGAGCCCAAAAAATAATTTTAACTGATCCTGAACATAAATCAACCACTCATCAAAAGTCTTCTGACATGCCACTCATCACAGATTTATTAAACCAGGGCAAAGGACAGAATATGAAGTCTAGGGTTCAAATCCCACTCACAACTTAATTATCAAAAGAGAAAATAGGATGCCAACAAAGTTAAGAGCAAATACCAACATCCTTGCAACTAAGAACATAAATTTCTCAACCTAGCAGGTTGACAAGAGCATCAACATAAATAAATGGCATTCATTATATGACTAGAAAGGTGAAAAAATCTACTGAAAAGGCTGAAGCCATCTACCTAAACAGAATTGACAGTTTGAATAACTGAAAATATGTTATCCGAAGAAAAAACAGAAAAATTTAATATGCATTTCATCCATCCAGCGCCCTTGTATTCTAAAACTCACCACATATAGAGCTGGTTCCAAACTTCATATGGAAGCAATATATAATCACGGCCTTCTAAGAGTGCATCATGAATTTCAATGCCCATACTTGGGTCTTCAGATGTAGCATCATATATCAAATCAGAATTGTCAATCAGCCCCGGCCTTCTCAGGGTGCACGAACCAACTAAATCGCAATTTTCAGACAGTGACGGTCCATCATTTGCATTAGTTGGTTGATCTTGGTTCACATATTCAATCCAGAGCTGCCACCATCTAAAAAGAAATTACAAGAAGTTAAAGATGATTGCCTGCCAATTGTCCAAGATAACGAGAAAATGAAGTCATCTAACTGATGGACTTCATGACTAGGAAAATAATTAGATGGTTACTCTGAGCTTAAGCTTATACACACCGAGATTCAGAACTCAAGGGCAGATTTCTAAAACACAACAGGTATATAGAATTGAAATGTCGATAAAAGATAGACAACAATAAGTTCAAAAAGGACAAAATGACAACAATAGCAGTATTTGGTCCAAGGTTCAATCTACCATCAAACAACTCAAGTTGAGTCTATTATGCTAGAATAGAACAGCCAGCGTCAAATATTGCTAAGATTGAAGCTAGCGAATACTTGCATTATACTACAGATAACAAAGCTTTAAAGACAAAAGTATGGTTTTCATAGATATAACATTCCACATATATGGTTTTTATTTTGTTCTCTGTGCAACAATCTTGTGCCTTATCCCAATTACTGATATCAGGGCTTAAGATCAACAATTAACCAATCCCTACAAAAACCCCTGATTGTCTAAACAATGAGCACAACGAAAACTCTATCAAGGTGGAAACAATTATAGACCTTCTAATAAGTAAAAAAATTTTACAATAACTTAACAATGAGCAAATTTGGACATGTTCCTATCCTTCATACATCAAAAAAATACCAATAAAAAAGTACCCAGGCTAAAGGAGCAAATTCCAAGTTACCATCATTTCCAATAACTAACTCGAATCACACGTGCCAGCAAATAATTCAGCAAGGATGCATCATGCATTGCAATTGATAATTCCCTATCAAGCTCTATTCCATCCATATACCTAGACCACCTAACCAAATAAAGGATCAATAATTTCTACCAAAACACTAACCCCAAAAGCTCTACTCCATACTAAAAATTTCATCTTAAAACCAAAAACTAAGAGAAGTGGGTACTAAAGTTTCAATCTTTCCAATCAGAAGCACGTAAACAGAACTACCCAGCAAAGTCATAACCACCACTAGGGCAGAATAGCGACGAGATTTCACAAACTTCAGCAAAATCTGATTCGAAGCAACAAAAGATGAAACAGCAAAAAAAAAAAAAAAAAAAATGAGGAAGAAGAAGCCACCTTTGGGTAAGAAGATAAAAGGTATGTCCTTCTCTAGTGTTGGCTTCAGATGCCAAAGCAATATCTCTAATCAAAACCCTCTCTTCCTCCGGTGACAGTTCTGCTCCGCCTCTGCTACTACACATCGCCGCGGTCTCCGCGTCCACCGCCACCGATATCATCACCGACACGGATCTAGCTCATGCTTTAAATTGGATACACGAGTCGAAAAAATAAAAATTCTCTGGGTCTTTCTTTTATTTTTCTAATTTAATTTTTGAGAAGCCAAACACCAGAGGACCGGGGAGAAAGAGAGAAGCCTAAGCTGTGCTGTTGTTTGCCTGCGTGTATGCTTAAACCCTTAGGAGGACAAATCTGTTTACGCCTGTGAAATTGTGTACGATGTATTTGTTTTGTTTTTGGTTGGCATGTGTAAAATATTTGAGAAAACCATCATATTATATTCTCATCATCTCATTTACTAAATCTTTCCATTGCAGAATTGATCATGCAAAGATAGAGAGGAAGTTTTAATTAACGAGATTGCTTAAATTATTGTTGTTGTTGTTGTTATTATTATTATTATATGGTTTGCAGGTAATTACGCTACCCATTTGGACTCTGCTTAACTAGTTTGATTTCGAATGGTATGAATTATTATGATTAGATTTTGAGTATAAAACTTTTAAAATTCACTTCCACAAGATAAGGTATGGATATGAGCTTTTCATATCTTGCATTCATTTTGAACACCTTTTCTACTAAATATAAGATATAGGTTTTAGGATACCATATAACCACTCTATAAAAATTTAATAAAATGATATTCAATTATTAATAATAAAATAATAATATTTATTTCTACTAATTTTTTATTAAATAAATATTATTTAAGGTCGTGATATTTTTGTGTTATATTAACTATCTAGTTTTTAGAAAATTCTATGGTCTTGTGGCGTTAATAACAGGATTGGTCCCATACACAATAAACGGTTCAAATCATTTCTAACCGTGATCGAACCCCTTAAATTTTTTTGCATTAATTCTTTTATAATCAATTTGATTTTGATAATATTAACGATTGTCTGTGACCGGAACATATAAGTTTCTTAGGTTTTAATAATGCTATATTCGTTTAATTACTCTTAACGCTTAGGGAAAAGTAAATTAATATTACTGTTTAAAAAAAAAAAAGAAAAATGCTACTATGACGAAAATAATCATAATTTTATGCAAATTAAACCGTCTTTTGAAGTGACGAGTAGTAAGTGACTAACTCGTTTCTTCTTACCTCGTCACTTCAAAAGCTAGGTTGTAGCGCTGCTACAATAACCTTGTTGAAGAGATGAGGTCTACGTAACTATACTTAGCATGGCTTTATTCTTCCCCATTCTTCTTCTTCTTCCTATATTCTCTATATCCTCTCGATTTAAACCTTAGCCCTAAGCCCCAATGTCAATTTCTCACCCTCTTCACTTAAATCAAGGAGATTTTTTGGATTTTCTCGTATAACCTACCCTACCTAAGTAGCAATTTGTGCTTATTTGGAACCATTTTTCGTCAATTCCTTACTTGAAGCTCAATTTGCATACGCAAGTTGCTTGAACTTATCTTTGATTCTTTTAGTGTTTTCTAATGTTGTCTAATATTACATTGTATTTAAATTCATGTGTAGAAGCTACATTGATAATTGTTGAAGGCACATTGATGTTTTTTTAATAAAATTTTTGGAACCTGTAGTTTTGATGATGACTAAAAAAATTCAATAAAAATCGTATTGCAAGTTGCATTTGGTTAAAAATCGATGAACTTCCCTTTATGATGTTGCATTGTGTTGAATTTGTTGTTATGCTAGTTTTCTCATGTTGAAGTTGACATGTTATGACTTTCACATTGATGTTTACATTGATAATTCTTTGACATTCACATTGATGTTCACTTTGATAATTCTCCAACATTTGCGTTGATGTTTACTTTAATAAACATTTGAAGAATAAACTGTAGTTGATAGTAAGGAAGTGCAATTTATAACTCATTTTACCAGACCCCATCCCATTTTACCAGCATAACCCATGTGGTGGAGACAGGGATGACACACTCATACAAGCTGATTTATCCAAGGAGCATCACCAATAAGAGCTAGCTTAACCTAGGCCTGAACTGTGTACATTTGTTTGATAGAGGAGGGGTAGACAAAGGAGCAACAGTAGATATATCATTTATGATATTTATATTTTTATTGTATTTATCATTTACTTTTCACGTAATGATTTGAACAATAATGCCAATGTTTTTTATACTGTGTTGTGATAGTTTTTTACTATGTTGTTGGTGGACAATTGGTTCTAAGAATGTTGTTTTGGTTTAATTATTGTAGTTTGATGTTGTTGCTTTTGGTGGCAGAAGATTGGGTTTAGGAATGCTCATCATTGATTTTACAGGTGATAATAATTGATTTTAACAGGTGAATTTTGAATAAATGTATAACGACTTAGAACTTTAGTTACCGAGGGATTATCCACTTTGGCAAGATATCGCACGATTTTATTCTTGGTACCAATGCTTCCCAAAGATCATCCATCCTAAGAGTGTTCTCCCCTAAGCACTTATAACTTTAGTGTTATGATTAACTCCAAGTCATTACACCAGATAGTGTTTCGATGATTAGAGTTTCACGATCTTATATTTAAGGGGTATTACATACTCCCTACTTATAGAATTCACATCCTTGTTATTTTTGTTACACAAGTTTAAAATAAAACCAAGTAAGGAGGATATAGAGGTGTGCCATACCAGCTTAAGAGATATCTCCACTTTGGGGCGCTTTACCTTGTAAAACACTTAACGTCTCCATTTCCAGCTAATGAACTACTCTGATACTACCTGTAATTATCCAGAAATCCACTTACCGATGTATTATCCACTTTAGCAAGATGTCGTACGATTTTGTCCTTAGTGCCAACACTTCTCATGAGGTCATCAATCCTAAGAGTGCTATCTACTAAGCATGCTTAATTTTATAATTCTAATAAACTCTAAGCTATTATATCAAAATGTGCCTCAATGATTATAGTTCGACCATCTTATATTTGAGAGGTATCACAAAATGAGTTGTTAAATCAAGGATACATATTGAAAAAAGCAACTGAAGCTACAATATTTTTCATGCTAACTTCGTTTCTTTAAGAGACGAGGTCACTGTAGCACCGCAACCTCATCTCTTCAAGAAACGAGGTTAGTATAATTATACAGCCTCATTCCTTAAAGAGATGAGTTTAACTTGCCTAAAATTGAGATTATTTTCATTTCAGTGATTTTTTCGTAATTTTTTTACAAATAGTAATATCAATTTCCTTTTCCCTAATGGTTTAACCTAAAAATATATATTTTATATATTATCCAACGATAATTAAACTAAAATATAAATCTTTTAATGAACTTTTGGTAAATATATTAGTTATTTTATAGTTTTTATTATTTTCCCTTTTGTTTTTCCATCAACTAAAGAAAGCTACAAGTTTCAACCAATGTTATCAGACCCGGACCGGGTGTTAACCCGGACATGCTAAAGGGTCAGAGGTCGAGGGGTTGAATCGAGTTCAACCAAGGGTCGAATCGAGATCAATGAAAAAAAAAAGTATAGGTTACATTTCAGTTATAAAAGATAAATGAATGTAAACTATACAATTACATCTATAATTAAATCAATTCTATCAATCTAATTAATCAACAAATAACTTTAATCCAATTCAAACTAATTTAATGAAAAAAATTATATTTAAAATCATAAATTACATATTCAAAATTCAAAATTATAAACTTTAACCACATGATGTGTTACTACGCATTTTAAACATAGAATACACACAAATAATATATATATGTATATAATGGTATAGATCTTGGCATTTAAACATAAGTAAATGATTCTTGTGTTATTTAGGATATAAAATTGTCCTTAAAATTACCACAAAAGTGATATTTTAAGATTATACACATTTTTCTAAAATTAAAGTTAGATTTATAAATTTGAAAGGTTTATATCCCATGCATAATCAAATTGCACATTTGCAATATGTATAGCAAATTAATAATTTAATATAAGTCAATTGTAAATGGCTAGAGATAATAAATTATTCTCAACTAAAAAAAATTATTAAGTCCCCCTTTCCCATAGACATATGAAACTGGAGTTTCTCCCCCACTGATAAATGAGAAAAAAAAAAAAACAACTCTCTTACCAACTCCATCATCACCCCAGTGGCAAATAAAAAAAAGTCTCTTGCCAACTTCGTCATCACACTGATCAAACCAACATCTATCCTGAAATACCTCAAATTTTACTAACTTAAATTATAAATGTGATACTTAAATACTATGAAAATGCAGGTAATTTTGAATCTTATTTTAAATTTAACCTAATAATTGAATTTAGATAGTTTAGTTAAATTGAATTTCATAAATGATAGAATATAATTAGAAAATTTAATATAATTGGATTAGTAAATAGATTTAATTGAAATTAGAAATTCCAATACCACAAATGTAAACCCCGGGAAATTTTCCATATTAGTATACGACTTTATAATAGATTGTATTAATTAGTTAATAGACTTAGAATCGAATCGAAGTCTAAGAACAAATCAAATGCCTAGCGTTCGGCTAGATAAAGGATTTAGAATTTGAATAAAGAAATTCCTTAACCCTAGTTGATACAAAAAACCAGAATTCGTGTCTTGAATGAATAATTCAAGATATGATTAAAAGAAAATTTAATTCTTAAACCGGAAACCTGATATACAATGAGATTTAAATAGAAAAATATAAATAAAGAGATTAAATGATTGTTTTTTATCTTGATAATGATTCGAGATTAGAACAACGAGTAGTAATGAACTTATATTTAGACTTAAACCCTAAATTCAAGATTCCTAGATTAAATTAAACGCTACTAATAAGATTTCACGTTAAGTATCAAAACTTAAGATATATATATAGTTTAACCTCTATATCAAATACGATAATGAGTAAATAAATAACTACGTTTACAGACAGAAAACGATAACCTAAAAATGAACCGTTAGGATTATAAATACACACCGAAAACATAAACTGTTGAATAACTCAAAATCTGAACCCCAAATAAATAATTGAATTACGCTATTGTTCTAATTCGAGTTTTCTTAAGCTATTGAAGCCTAAAACAAAAATTGACCTAATGAGCTTAAGAAATCTTAATCGCGGGAGATAAAATTATACGAATAAATAACTACGTATATATAAAACTAAAAATTGTATTATTTGATAATCTTAGTCTTCCGTGTACTCTTATAAACATGTTTTTATACGAAAACTCCCAAATATTAGCTAATTTGTACACGTATAACTCGTTAAATTATCTCAAAACTTAATTAAATAATTAACTAATATATATATATATATTGTTGGCTGCAATTCGGTGGGAGAATTTCGAAGAAGAAGAAGAGCCGAAATCTCACAATAGTTCACCCAAATTATTCAACAAAAGCAACCTCCACACCAATCAAACAATGACAACTCACCCTAGCATTAATTAGGATGAAAATAACAGATAAAAGGCAACAAAAATCGGAGAAGAATTCGGAGGAAACAGCCGCAACTTCATCCTTCTTCTTCTTCTATATATATGTGTATTAAATGACCTTAATGGAGAAGAAAAAAAACTCATCAATTCCCAAACTCCTCAGCACGAAATAGCTTCCAGATAACAAATAAAACAAACCAAAAACAAAGAACAAACAGATCAAATCACACAAGTTTGGATTGAGAGAAAAATAATACTAAAAACCCTTGAATACGAGTTCAAAGGTAAGTTGATGCGATTCAAATGATTTTCTTTCAAATCGAAGCTTTATAACTGACTTCTAATAATCTTAGGAACATAATAAACACAATTACAAGCTTCGGAATTCATCGGACGAGCTCCAACGAGGTAAAAATTCGAAACCCTAGCTATGTTTTAGTAAGAATCGAGATCTAAATATATATGTTTTTAGACGTGTTCAAAATTGTTTTATGTCCTTATATAAGATGTATAAACACTTAGAAATAGTTTGAGCATGTTTTTAAAGTGTAAAATTTAAAGAAATTGAATCGGATAGAGGAAGAAGATGATGAACAGTACCAACACTGTCTCAAAGCCGGCAGTGTAATCGCTCAACGCCGGCGGCTTACATGGATAGGCCGGCGGCGTAGAAACGCTTACACTGATCAGAGGCTACGTAAAAATAATTTTCACGTAAAAATAATTTTCTCGTAAAAATGAATGTAAGCCGGCTACCTGGAGATTTACGCCGTCGGCGTAGGGCCGGCGTACATTGAAAGCATACAGCTTTCAAAGCCGGTGCAACCAATCTGAAATGTTTTGCAAATTTAAGTTTACACCGGCACCTGGGTTTAAAGGTCGGCGGCTTTGAGCCGGCATACACCCAAAATTCTTCAACGAAAGCTTATTTTGTTATAAACCGAATATATATATATACATATACATATGCAATATATCTACTGAATATTTTATATATATATATATATATAACAATATAGAATTTATTACTTAGACAAGTAAGTACAAATAATTAAAATATTTAGATTAATATCTAATATTTCCTAAAACCCTAAGATTAAGAAAAGATATTAAGTATTAATCAAAGTTGGTATTAGCCGAATAATTGTTTTAAATAGATAAAATAGGTAAGAATGGAAATTGAAATAAGCTAAATTTTCAAGTAATGAGACTTCTAAAAATAACAAAATAATTATAGGAGATAAATTAAGAGAAACACGACGATACTAAGTAGTAATAAATAAAGATAATTTTCTATATTGAGATCAGTATAGAATAACATAAAATGAGTAATAGTAATTACCAAAACTTGATAAATACCGGGTCTAGGATACTAGTCACATATAGGAATCTAATTTTATAATTTATATTGATGAATACTTCATTCATCTTAAATAGGTGATTTTGATACACTAGAGGATCTACCAGCTGATTACTACGACTGAGTCAGTATGAGTAGGTGAGTAATTCAGTCATATTATACTGTTTGTGCTTGTAAGTAGTTGAATATGTAATGCAAAGATAATTAAACGATTGTATTGTTGAAAATATGTTGTGATCTGATTATATGATTGTTAAGATATTCTCACAAAAGCGATAATGAAATGATTTGATATTGTGAAGTAGTACAATGATGATTGTGTGTAATGTATGGTCACCATGAACTTGGTTAAGAATTATTAACTTAACAAAATAATCTGAACATGCATTGCACGAAGTGCATTATTGCATATATATTGGGGTGACAGCCTGTTACGTATTAATATTTCGGTTCTCTGTTTACGCTTGGTTGTTCTAATGTGTTAGTTCTTCCAAGGTATTCTTTGTTCCGTCGGTTCTACGGGAACTAAGTGGCACCAAAGAACGCCGCCCATAGTATCGCTTTGAAATGATTAATACTTAGGGAGCTTCTAAGGGGATTGCAGGAGATGGTTAGTTTAATCAATTATATTCAAAGTAATAACCCTAAAACGAGAAATCGTTGATTCTCCTGTGTACTTAGTCTCTCCTAGGCAAGTGGGTCATGGAGTAATGGTTCTTCAACCCTTAAATAGAGGGTGTAAATCTTTTTCCTGTTTGGATTCTAGATCATCCAAGCTTGTACCTGTGCATATGATTGAGTGCTTGCATTATATATGATTTGCTAATAACTTGTGTGATGTATGATATGTCTGGTTATTCACTGAGCTGTGGTTCGCTCACACTCCAACAGTCTTTTCAGGTTTACTTTACTACCCTGGTTAGTCACTTCAAGGAATATGGCTCTGGTAAGAGCTTAGGAGCTGGAAGTCTACGGTTATATTTTAGTTTAATGGTTATGTACTATTACAATAGATTAGCTAGTTGTGTACTTCAGAAGAACTATATGGTTTGTAATAGTTCTGTAATGTTTATTCACTAAGTTACTTCTTTCATATATTTGTTATTTCTTATCAAGCAACTAAAAAGATCATGTTGTTTTGAAAACCTGTCATTCTTTGAAGGTAATCTAGTGATAGTATTCAAGTGTGACTTGTTTACTACTACTAGAGTACCCTCAGGGTGTGACAACAAATACCCACTTCAACTTATGAAATTACTTCAATTTCCTTTCTCCAACATACCAAGCTATTCAATTCCTTTCAATTATAGACTTGAAACCAATTTCTTAAGTTGAATTATCTAAATTCCTAATTCACTAAAATAAAACCTTAATCTAAATTTAGATTAGATTCGAGTCAATAACTCATTAATTATACACCTAAGGTTATAAATATCAAGCGTAGTATGACTTGATTAATTTTTAGGGTCTATTAGATAGTAAACGATAGTTTAAAGATGAATCGCTAGGGTTGAAAAATACTCGATAGAAATAGAAACCAATCAATATCTATCAAACTAGAACTCAAATAAAAATTCTGAATACGTAATCATGAAATTTAGAATTTTCTAAGACTTTTGAGCGTAATACCCTAATTTGACCTATTAGGATTAGAAGCCTTAATCATGTAAGTGAAAAATTTGATAATTTAACATAATTAAGAATAATAAATGAATTTAATTGAAAATAGAAATTCTAATACCGTAAATTCCCAATTTAACCTATTAAGAAACATCAATTGACTATTTCAACAAATTCAAATTAATCAAGTTTAATAATCTAAAACCCTAAATATTGAATTTACACATTTTAGCATAAATTCCAACTCCTTATATCCTAGAAATTTAAGACTAAATATTTGTTTCCAAATACCAACTCCTAAGCGCCTAAAACCCTAAATTCAAATAAAATATTAATTTTTCTTTTAATTATATTTCTTAGAATTAATTTCCAATGCCAATTAGCTAATTCTCTCTCTTATTTCTTAATTTTTAATTCTAAATACCTAAAACCCATAACCTAAGAGCCTAATTCATCATCTAAAACCCTAAGCCCATTAACATAAGATCAAATCCAATTATTCAATATTCAAGCCCATAAACCTAAGCCTAAAATCTCATGCATCAAAGCCCATTAGCCCATCAAAGCCAATAAGACCACATTACCTATTATGCACTCTCATACACCTTATAAAATCCTAATGTCTAGAAAAATCTAACCCTATGAAAAGACCAAAATAACATCAGGTTTCTTATCTATGAAAAGACCAAAATGCCCCTTAAATATCTACAATATGAACACAAGAAAATATCTCCCAATTCTAGAGAATTCTAATGCATATAAAAAGACCAAAATGCCCTTACTTAATCAACCCAAAGTAACAAAATATCCTTAACCCTAGAGATAATTACAAGCATTAAACAATATAAATATACCTATTAGAAAACTCTAATTTCTCCTTCTATCTTAGGCAGCCCACATCTTCCCAAATCCTCTCAAAAACATCCTAGAACACACCAAAAATCCTACAACAACTCTTCTTCAAGATAAGTCTTCAATAGGTAAGAAAATCTACCCTATTTCTATCATCCAATTTCTTAATTTCTTCCTAAAAATCTAATTTATATTTCAATTGATTCTTAGGTGGTATTTGAAGACAAAATCAAAGTTAAGATGGGGATTTAGTATTAGAAGCATCATCAAAGTATTGAAGTAGTAGCAGAGAAGGTTATTTTGTTGATATTGCTAAATTCAAGTATGTAATTATAATTAATTTGTTTAATTATGTTAATGACATTTAGATTCATGTAAATCACTAAAAATGAACTTAGATTCAAGTATCAAATAAAATATGTATATACAAGCATGAAAACCGAAATATGCACATGCATATCTATGTATGTTAGAAAATTGAGTATTTGAAATTATTATATGTGTGTTATATGTTGAATTGATATGTTTTATTAAAATGAAATTATCAAATAATTATATGAATGTATATTAAACATAGATTCTGTTGAAATATATATATATATATATATATGTGTGTGTGTATGTTATGTTGATATGCTGGAAAATAGTAAATTAGGGTAGATAATGATGATTTGAGTCTTGATTTATGATTTTAGTTGTAAAATATAAATATAAGTATATACTAGATAATGAAACATAGAATAAACATGTTTTCGATGATTTAAATATGCTAGAAAATAGATTTATATGCATATATAAGTAATCTGGCAAGTTTAAATTAACAAATTTAAACAAAATATTAAATAAATTTATTTTTGGATGAAATTTACCAAAGTGATAGTTTCACATGTCTATATACAAACTATAAATTTTCATGATTTTTTAAATAAATTTACTATTTTTAAAAATTAAATTACAAAATAGCAAAACAGTGCAAAACAGTGTTTTGGCCATCAATGGTGGCATGAATTCATATGGCCGAAATGGTAACTTTTTCCTCTCCTTTTTGAGTGAAACTATAACGGTTTGAAAGCTTAAGAAGTTTATTTTAATTTGGTGTAAAGAACCGGACAAGAACCGTCAATTTGATGGTTAAATTCAATCGAATCGATCAGTCGTCGCTACCTATACTCTCTTCTTGACAGTCTTGAATCAATTAAAATTAAAACCATAATTAACTAATTAGTTTAGGCCAAATGAACTTATAAACATGTAAATATATGTGTTAACAAGTTTACATAAAATTTGAGCTCAAGAACCCGAGTTTAAGATAGTGAACCGATTTATTAAAGTTTGGGTACACGCTAGTTCTCTATAGGAAATGAAAATATTAAAACTTTAGGAAAATTGATTCTAATGAAATAAATGTAAATAATATATTTTCATATTAATATATGAATTCTAAGATAAATAATCAATTATTTTGATTTTAGGGATTTATTTAATAAAATAGGAATAAATATGGCATTTTAATATAATATAAACATAATAGTAAACTAGTTTAAATTCCATAACATATTTAGATGTAAAAATATATTATAAATGATATAAATAAAATAATTATATTAAATAAGTTATTTTACTTAATAAAAGTTTATTAGATTTAATATAGGATATGTCATTTAAAAATACTGTTTAATGACCTAATTACCGTAAAATGAATTTAATAGACTTGACTGATTGATTCTATCCAACTTGGCCAGATATGTAGACTTATTAACTAATATTGGTTTAGTAAATTCCTTAAAAACAACAATTTACACTTAACTATTAATCAACTAGTAAACTCATATAAGATCATAATAATATGTAATTCGTTCAGGATAGCCTATGAATAATAAGGTGAATATATTGTTTCAAATGAATATTCACTAGAAACAAGATTATTTTATATGAGTTTAAAATAATCAATAATTGATTTAAATACTTATATGAAGTAATCTTTAAGCAGATATGCATCAGGAGTCTGTCCTCTACATTAACTTCTAATCTATCATTTGTCCGTGCAGAATACAGTTTTTGTATCAGGTACGCAATGACTTATGTGTTGCTTGCTAGGATAGGCATCATAAATCAATTAATACTTAAAGATAGCCTTAATAATTGCTTGTTGCTCGTGCGTAGTCGTTTAACCCAGTTCGAGGGCGATAACCTTGCTAGGCCAGCAGGTAATTAGGCGCTTAGGCTACCCCCCATCATTAACATTGGATAAAATGATGGTTATCAGTGGCTCGGCGGGTAGCTAATAGGAGGAAGGGTATCGGGATAACATTTATTCATATTAGAAAAAGTTATATTAAACAATTTAATATATGGGCTCTGTTACTCTACTTAATGACAATGGACTAATATGGATAAAGATGAGTAATGGTTGTAACCCCTAGACAAGGCTATTTACTAGATGATCCTATAAAGGATAGAGGTATTTAGGCTGCCTATATCAACCCCCTGAGCAGTTGCTGCTACTCAGGACCCCTAGGTTCCCAGCGTGTTGCCGGAATGTGAGTGCTCCATTGTTGTTTGCCGCACTTTAATTTAAAGATATAAACTATTAGTTGTTGTATTGCATATAGAATATGCATGTGTGTCCATCCCGTGTGTGCTTGTGTTGCTGTTGTACTGGGCTTTGGCTCATTCCTTTCTTTTTCAGGTAATGATCTGGATGCTTGTAATTACCGAGTATGGGACAACTCTATAGAAGCTTGTTAACAAGTTGAGTGCCTAGGAAAGTTAAACTGTTTATGCTATTGGCAAAAGTTATTGATCATCTTTTCGAACTTATGATTTGATGAGGGCATATCTATGAGCCCATGGTTGTATCTTGAGATACTAGACGCTGTGTACTTTGAGATACCTGATGATATGATATTTATTTATAAACGTTTGTCTACTCACAAAAGTAGCCAGTTTTGAAATCATATTGAGAAATTTATTTAATTATATGTAATGGTCTACTCATGAAAGTAGCCTATTCGGAAATCGTTTTAAAGAAATATGTTTCTTTTTTACTGTAGCTCTAGTCATTTTCAAAATCTAATTCAACGATTTCATAATCTAAAATTTGTTTAGCAACGATAATGATAAACTGTAGATTAGGTTAGCCTTAAACATAATGTGTAAGTGTTATACATGGCGGTTGACACGCTCCCAACCCAGTTCGGGGCGTGACATATCCCATGATCCAAAACTTGAAATATCCTCCAATCTTTAAATGCCTCTTCTATTTTCTTGCAAATCTCATGACTTCGACTAGCAACTTCATTATTTCTGGTATGGTAAGAGAAATCACTAGAATCTCATCTCTTCGACTACCATTCCAAGACAAGAGTGAGAGGAGGAAGACTAAGGATGATATTTGGGCAGCATCATCAATGGGCTTAATTCCATGTTGTGTAATTTGTGAGGAGAGCCCTAGGGTTTATTTGGTTATTTATTTGTTGTTTGGTTTTTTATTTTTAGTTTGTCTTTTTTTTTTATGTCGTGCGTTCGGACCCATTCGACTCAGTCGGATCAATCGGTTTGAGGTTGAATTGACCGGGTCGACCGGGTTTAGCCATTTCAATGAAAAAATGGGCCTTCAGCATGGACTAGCCCATTTCTAAGGCCGGTTCTAGTTGAACAGATTTGAACCGGTCGAGCCGGTACAGTTTTGACAACATTGGTTTCAACTTTTATACATAAATAAAATCCCCATATTATAGAACTTATAACATTAAGAAATTACTTTTTAAATTACTTTTCATTAGTTATTTATTATAAATATATAAAAATAAGGTAAATTTACTTACTACATGAAATGATATATATCAATATAAACTTGAAACTTTAAGAAAGAAAAAAAAAAATCAATGGTTTCATTAAAAAATTACAACTTTCATAGGATAACTTATAGGATTTACGAGGTATAGGGTACAGGGTTTGTACACATGCTACTAGGTAGGAATTAGTACAGGTACTTTACAAGGTATAGTATGGGTAATGCTTCATTACCAACCTGATTACCCTTAATTTTCGTTAGAAGAGAAAAATTTATTGTGTTGGATGTTAAATTATAATCTCTTCATAATTTAAATTTAATAACATGCTTGTCAATATCTTTTGGTTCATCTTCCTCCATCTTTTGACTAATAATGTCAATACATAGCTGGGTAAATCTTACAGCACAAGTACGGATTCTTACGTGGATGCAAGATTACATAAGAGTATAAAATGCATGTAACAAACATAATAGAAACAAGGTTCTCATGAGCTGTATGAATTTAAAATTCAAATTACACATCTAATGTACATGCATTGATATAAAATGAAAATAAGAAGCAACAAAGGGGTATCAGTTGTATAGCCTAAGAAATACAGTGTGGAGCTAGTGGAAGCTCAAATATCCACTTAATACCTACAAAAATAGAATTAGGGTTCATTAAAGTTTCAAAGCTGAGATCAAATGAAGAATATGATTGAGAGCAAGAAGAACTTACGAGCGAGAGAATAGATCATGTAGAAACTTCAGCTAGGTTATACCTTCCAAGTGGGCTGGGCTGCTCAATTGAAGAGTAGGTCTAGGTCTATCATTTATGGTGCTTTCGTCTCCATGCCTCCTATTACAAGAACTCAAGGACAGCTTGACGCAGAATTTTTGAAAAATCCTTTGATTGCCATACAAGAATCTTTATCACAATTGAGTTCTTGAATTGAAAAATTGAATTAACTCAGAATATGACACAAAATATTCAAGAAGGACATAAGGATCAGGATTCATCATCTCCTATTCATATGTAAACTTCTACGAATTTGCTTAAAGGAATTAAGCTCGAATTTCCTAAATTATCTGGCACTGATGTTTTGGGGTAGCTTTTCAAACTTGACTAGTTTTTTCTTTTTCAAATAGCCAATGAATAGAGAATTACCATCCCATCCTTCACTTTAGACAAGGATGCACTTTTAGACGGGATGCACTCACTTGGTATAAGTGGATGTATCTAAATAAACAACTTAGTTCATGGAAAAATTTTAGTGAAGCATTGACAACAAGATTTCGCATTTTAAGCTATGAAGATGTCCAAGGAATGCTGTCAAAACTGAGTCAAACTTCATCTATGACTCATTATTAATCTCAATTTGAGCAATCATCCAATAGAACTATTGGCTAAATCTAAATCCTTTTTGCTTAGTTGCTTTATTTCAGGTTAAAACCCATGATTCGTAGAGAACTACAAATTGCCAAACCTAAATCTTTAATGGATGCCATCTGGCTTGCTCGGTCACATGAAGATAAAATCAATGATTAGTCACATAACTTTAAACCCTTTCAAAGTTCTTTTGCTTTTGGTACTGTCACGCCCCAAAGGGTACCCTAAACGTGGCAGTTCGCCACATATAATATCAAGGCTTAAGAGTGGCTACCTTAGTCATGCGAAAGCCTTAGTATTATATGTAAGGCGTCTAGCACGGTAATAGGAGACGCTTTTGGGAAGCATAGTTTAAGCAAGTAAAGATAAACATACAAGAATCCAGAAATAAAGTATATCATATCATAAATAACCAAAGGTCTGTTACATAATTTCTTAGGGGCATACCCCCGCTAATTCCAAGGATTGAGATAAACTTCATAACATCCAAAATACTACATTAAAGATTTCAAAGGAATTCTAATCTAAGTCTTCGAGTAGATTTCCTCCAAAAGCTTCAATATAAAACGTACACGGATACGGGAAGACCTCGAGTACAAAATAGGTGTTCCTGAGAATACAAATATCTATAGGGGTGTAAGCTTATGGGCTTAGTGAGTAAATCCCAAATTTCATACTCGAAGAAAATTATCACTCAAGTTTATTATTCAAACGTATGAAATGCAACAACCACGTGAGCATACAAGACATATGACTTTCCGAGAATCATATGTTGAATGAATTACGCCCTTCATTCAGGGTTGGGGATTCAGGCCAATTACAACCACAACTTTTAAAAACACTTTTATAGATCTTACCGGCTCCTATACGCCATCAAAAACTTGTAGTTATTACAGGCTCCTACTAGCCACCAATTTAAGTAGTTCTTACTGGCTCCTACTCGCCACTGACATGATATACCGGTTATATCTACCACCACTATTATACACTTGTCCCACCAATTGTATAGTAGTGAATGCAATGTGACTCAACATATAAAGTGCATGAATAATTTCTTTAATTAAAGTCTAGTAGTTTCATTTAACTTCTTTCAAGTGATCAATCAATTTCAAACATTTCAAGATATTAATTCACATACAACTTTATTACAAACAAATCGAGTCTCAATATACTTAGTATTCTTTCAACATATTATCATACACTTCCTTTTGATTTTTCTTAAATTCTAGTGTAACTAATTTTACAAGCACAATCACAAGGATGAAAAATAACGGGGAATAAACTCACTCAACCATGATGACACCTTTCTTGAATTGGATGGGTCGTTCGGAATTTCCACTTAATCGTAGTAATCCTCCGGATACGAACAATCCTCCTTGTGATTATCTAATCAAGAAGAATACCCAAAATGAGTATTTCATGAAATTCTATTCTTGAAGATTCTAAACTTTTCTTAAAATCGTGGTAAAATCATATAAGGGGAAATTCCAACTTAAAATGGCCATAACTTGCTCATTTTAACTCGGAATTTCGCGTATAATATATCGTTTTCTACCTACTCGAAAAGATCTACGCATTTCTAAGCTTATTTCCATAAAACTAAGTCGTTTGGGTTCCGAAAAGGTAGCGACCAAATTTGCCACGAATTTGCAAACACTTGTTTTCCTTCTTGCAACCAAAGCTCATTTGAAAAGATAATTATTTCAATTATTTTGTAAACTTTTGAAAGGTATATATATATATATATATGTAATGACTCATAACAAATGTATGAAGTAAATGAAGTTGTCTCAACTTATAAAAATTAAGGTTTTAAAAGACTTTTGAACTTGAGATTCTATCGAATATTTATTTTACTTTTGAAAGATCTTGAGTTATTGAGATGAATATTCTTTTTCTAAATTTAATCTCTTACTTTAATTTCCTAAAGTGTGATTTTATTTTCAAAACTTGGATTCAAAAAGTAATAAAATGACAATTTTTGTTTCTTGTAATGATTCCACAAGAATATTTGATGAAAGATAATTTTTCATAAGACCTTTTGTTTATGTAAGAAAAATCATTTCCAAGCATGTTCATGAGTTTTTAGGAAATCTATTTCCTATTCTTATTTAATAAGAGCCTTTAGTTTTAGAAAGACACTTCATCCTCTATTTTTGTTGAGACAAAAACATTATGTTCATGCATGAATATGAATCATAACTATAGAAATATAAAGGAACATAATAATTTGAAAGCTTAAGTAAATAAAGTAAATCAAGTATTGGGACCTTAGCTTCATTAAGGTACCCCGGGACTAAGAAAAGACTAGTCCCGAAAAAGGAAAAGAAAAAGAATTGTTTTGACTTGATGAGGACAAGTCTAAGACTAGAATGACTAGTCTTAAAATCAACTTGAAATTAAATAAATTGCATTGGAGTAAATAAATTGCATGAAAGGTAAAATAAATTGTAAGACAATGAGCTTATATGCTCTAAATAATATAAAATATATAGATATATTAGATAGTAAAGAACATAAAAGAAGCCTAAATGAACATAGAGGAATTATGTTTATGAACAAAAACAAAGCATGAACCTAATGTTGCTTTCTTAACCTTCATGGTTTTAGAAAACACACACTAAGCTCATACTAAGTAGATGAACATGAAGAATTCTTGAGAAATTTCTTACCTAAAGGAAGCTAAACTAAGACTTCTTGAAAGAATTCTTGAGAGAATTGGAGAGAAATTTTTGTAGAGTAACTTTAGAGAAGAAGAGGTGTGAAAGAAGTGAAGGTATGAGGGGTATTTATAGGAAAATGTGGGAGATAATTTGTGTTAATTAAATAATGAAAAATAAAAAATTGAGAAATGGGAGGGGCCGGCGCTAATTTGCATGGGGAGAGGGAAAAATTAATTTTTTTGTTTTTGTTAATTAAAAGTAAGAAATGAAAGATGTGAAGTTGTATTGGAAATGAAAATGTAAGAAATAGGTGTATAAAGGTTGTAAGAAAAAGTAGAGATAGATGAATAGTGTAGAATAGTAGAAAATAGTGTAATGTAAAAGTAGACATGACAATTTAATACCGGTAAGAAAATACGCGTATAAAAGCGATATCTGATATTTTTAGCTATCGAAAAATTATGAAATTGATATTTTTGGAAATCTTATATTTTTACGAGTCTAACGGTATATTCGGAATATTTTTCCTATTCCGGGCTTCCGGACACGTTTTTCAAGAATCATGTCCGATCGGGTTCAAAGGACACTTGAAATTCTTCAATGATATTTTTATAAAACCTATAGCTATTACGAACTATTACAACTAATTTTTCCCACTTCGTTTTCTAGGGCTTGAGAAAACTGCAATGCCAGACTTAAGCGGTTACAGTAAACTAGGGTTTGGTTGACTCTGGAAATCCGGTTGACTTTCGTTTTGGTTTTAAGCTATAATTTGGATCCAAAAATTTCGGGGATTTACAGGTACATCAATCAATTCACTGCAATTCAACAAACCCTCATCATCAAATACATAACACACAAGTCAGTTGGTTACAACTCAGTCCAACCAAGGTAAACCTTACCTATTAAGAGATTGACTCCTGAAGAAATGCAAGTACGTAGAGAAAGGGCTTATGTTTTAATTGTGATGAAAACTTTCATGAGAACCACAAATATAAAGCTAAATTTCTCTTGTTGTTATCTGTTCAAGATGAAACTGATGATATCTTACTTTCTTCTGATATGCATGAGTTTAGTAGTGATAGTGAAGAATTGACTGGAATAGTTAGTTATCATGCTCTAAATGGAGATATTGTTCCTCGAACTCTTAGATTTCAATGCACTATTAACTCTAAACTATTGTCTATCTTAGTGGATTTGAGTAGCACTCATAAATTTTTACAACCCCGATTATCTAAGTACTTGGGTTTAGCTATTCAACCATCTTCCTAGTTTTATGTGATGATAGGAAATTGTCATAAATTGAAATGTACTAGCTTGTATCAATATGTGTGTGTGACTTTGCAAGGCTTTAATTTGTGGACACATTCTATATTTTAGATATTCAAGGTGCGGAGTTAGTTTTAGGGGTTCAATGGTCAAAAGAATTGAGTCCAGTTACAATTGATTACACTAATTTGGTCATGACTTTCATGCATCATGGGTCTACTATTATTTTAGTTGGACAGTAGGCATAGACCCCCAATTAATCTCTCAATAGTGGCTTGGTTAAAAGTACGGTAAAATCTCCATGTGCCATATTTTTTCTTAACCAAAAGAACCGGTGAGGAAAATGGACTGTTATTGTGTTATATAAGCCCCTTTATCAACATATCTTGAACCCTTTTTTCAATCTCTTCCTTTTGGAAATGAGGGTACCAATAAGGCTTGACATTAGTTTCTTGCACATCATTCACAAAGGGAATTTGGTGTTGTGTATCTCTCATTAGCAACAGTGATGAAGGTGGCTCAAATAATTGAGAAAATCTACTTAAGACATCATCTAATGATGGATTGCTAGTGGTGTTCGATGTAGCTTCACCATTATGAGCCAATAGTCGGTAACATGATGCCACTGCATCTATCTGAATCAGCTACCTCAATTTCTAGATCTATCATATTCCTTGGGGTTTTCTGTTGGTTTAGAAGGAGAAATTAAAGAAAACCCTAATTTGTTTGGAGATTCAGATTTTTGGTGATCAAGAAGGATTGAGAATCAATTCTACGTAAGTTTGAATGTTTTTTATCTTTATGATTACATAAAAATGATTTTCAATTAATTATTGGTCTGATTTGTATTGAATAGAATTCTAGGGTTTGGAAGGATTTGTTGAGGAGATTTGTTATTTTGGAGAATCATTGTGATTTAATCAAGGAGAAAGGTGTGGAATTATATTTATGTCGAGATTAGGGTTTTACATGAAGTTTGGATTAGGTTTGTTTTATAGAAGATGTATATTGAAATCTCTTCTATTTATGTGATCAGGGTTTTGGTTAATTTGAGTCCTGTTCCTAGAAATTGATAATGGTATGACCTTACCTTACTTGTTGTATGTGGTTGTATGCTAGAATTAATAATTGACCTAAATCTATTTAGCTCTTAATTAAATTTTCTTGTTGCTTATATTTGACTGTTGTTAATAAAGACCAGACAGACTATGATACCAACACTGGCACCCTAATGATCTATATGTGAGGTTGTCCCGAGTGGACTCGTGTTATGCCCCAAAGGGTACCATAAACATGACAGTCCGCAGTACTCGATATTTAAACTCAAGTATTACAACCTTAGTCACTCCATGAGTTTAGACATCGGGTGTAAGGCTCACGTTCAATATATAGGGAACCATACTTTAAATCGAAATAGCTTAAGAAGACATACATAGCGATAAGAATATAAATCATAACAGTTATAACCAGATTAATCTATTACAAGATCTGAGGGGCACACTCGCATCAAAACATCAAGAGTCCTTAGGTCCTTAAAAGTTTCTTACATCAACATATATATATATCTATATTATATATAAGATTAAGGAGATTTAACTAGAAGTCTATGCCTAACATCTAGGTCTCGACTTCTTCAAAAAACTCCTTAAATTCCAAAAGTTGTACCTGAGGAACGTGGCATCTCGGGGATAGCCATAAATGATCATACTCCAACAGGAAACTATAGGGGTATAAGCTTACGAGCTTAGTGAGTTTCACTTCCAAATTAAATACTTCATCATACCATACAGCAAGTAAGTTATATTATCAGTCATATGAAATGCACAAGCATATGAGCATACAATACATGAGACTTTCCAGGAGTCCTATGTTGAATGATTTACGCCCTCCATTCGGGGTTAGGTGTTTCAGGCCCATACGGCCATAGATTTCAATTTGTCTCATTTATATAGTGGTTGATTCAGGTGCCCACCCACTCACTAATTTTGTAGTTGATATAAGTGCCTACACCACTTCCATTTTAATTCAGGCCATTCATGCCAACATTCAAGTTTACAGGCCCACTCGTTGCCCAGTTATTATGCCTTCTTCCTACAAAGGTATAATAACAAATGCAATGTGACTCAACATATGGTACGCATGGTCAATTTAATTATAAGATAATGGCATATTATTTAAGCGGATTATAGGAGATCATAGATATGATAGACACTTCAATTCTATACTATACTATACAAGTATTCATAGCACTTCCCATCTCGATATTCTTATTATCAATTCACCCAAATAGAGTTCACATGCACATTCCAAATTTTATCTTATCCTAATTCTAATGCCACTATCATTGTAAGCACAATCAGGAGCATATAATTTAAAGATAGTGAACTCACTTTGCCATGGCGCGAAAATCCACTTAATCATAATAGTCTTCAGGAAGGTCTAGTCCGTCTCCCAAGTCTCCTAATCAAAAGAAATAACTCCAATGAATATTTCTATGAAGTGTGGATGAACTTATAAATTATATTCTAACAAGTTTGTCAAAGTTCGTTTAAGAGGAAATTCCAACTTAAAACGGTTATAACTTGGTCATTTTAACTCGGAATTTCACATATTATATACCGATTTCTACCTATTCGATGAGAGCTATCTATTTCTAAAGTTGTTTCCATCAAACAAGGTCGTTTTGTCCATGAACAGTAGGGTACAGAATGCTATACAAAATTCCCATCCTACAAATCAATTCCTAATTTCAATCCAAGCATCATTCTAAAGTTTTGATAGATACTTAGCTATCATTATATCTTGAAAGACTCTTTTATATACATAGTTAACTCAATATCATGCATGATTCATGGGTGTTGGTAAATTTATTTCCTCATGTACTTAGACAATGCTTTATAGGATGTGTAAGACACTATTTTTCTAACTTTGTTTCTACCAAGTACATTATGTGTACATGCTATACCTACAAGTTATTATCATGAATGTCATGTGTCACGCCCCATAGGGGTGTCCTAAATGTAACAGTTTGCCATATACTATATAAGACTCTCGAATTTCTATCCTAGCCCTTCGGGAATCTTGTATAGATGTAAAGCGTCCCTTTACGACAATAGAATACTTTATTCAATGGAGTTAAGAAGTTTAATGTGGCATTCATTAGCCATAGATAATAAACCAAAACGCATATATAAATTACAAAGTCTAAGGGGAATTCCCCTGCAAAATAATATTAAGTCCATTACAGTTATCCAAAGTCTTTTGGTTTCCAACGGAAGTCTAAACAAACCGAAGTAAACTTCTAAGGGAAACTCCTAGCTCCGGTACCTGAGCCGTAGCCTGCCTTGGCCTAAGTCAAATGAATTAATGCTGCAACAAGTAAAACTATAGGGGCGTAAGCTAACTAGCTTAGTGAGTAAAAACTTCCATATCACAATTAAGATAATTCATTCAAGCAAGTGATTAATCAATCAAGTGAAATGCATCAAACAAGCGAGTTCAACAAACATATGACTAGTCGGAAATCATATGTGGATAGACTTGCGCCCTCCATCCCGGGTTAGCAAATTAACGGATCCTGCGGTACGATGCCGTTTAAGCTCATGGTCAACTGAACAATATTTTGTTTTATGGATCACGATTAACCAACAATTTTGTTTTATGGATCACGATTAACCAATAATTTCGTTTTATGGATTACGATTAACCAACAATTTCGTTTTATGGATCATGATTAACCAACAATTTCGTTTTATGGATCACGAAAAACCAACAAATGCTAATGCTCCATCCCCATCGTGATATGAATGAGTCAAATTATAATTGAAGTCCCATCCTCGGTTAATCCAATTCTTTTAGGTGGCCAAGCAATATTTGCAGACAATCAATTCTAGCTCATCTCTATACAAGCAATAACTTATCACCCGGCTTCGATATTCTTTAAGTTCAACTTCACATATCAACAGCAGACATTTATAATTCCCAACTAATCCCATCATGGATAATCATTCTTTTTATCTTTACTTAGCAACTAGTGCAGCTATTATTACAATCACAAACAATAATTGAGATTGGAAGTGATACTCTCTCGGCCATGGTACGCTGGTCTCTTAATAGTAGTAGTCAGGTGGTAAGGTATCATCGTTCTCAGGATCACCTACCAAATAAGAATAACCTAATAAGAATCTCATCATTTAACTAATTCAAACTATACATCTAAACTAAACAAAATCGTGATTCTCGCTATTTGCGGAAGTTCCAACTTAAAACGGCCATAACTTGGTCATTTTAACTCGGAATTTCGCAATTTTTATATCGATTTCTATCTACTTAGAAAGATCTATCTATTTCTAATATTATTTTCAAGCTTTGAAAACATTAAGGTCATGGAACAGAGGGATCAGATCTGTTATGTAACTTTTCCATTTCCAAAAAATTGTTTTGCATTTGGTAAAATGTTTCTAGTTGATGATTCATGTATAGATGGAATATGAATGAATTCCTAATATGAATGTCATGTAATGAGTTCAATATATGCATGATCTTGATGATTTTTGATAATGAACTTTTAAGAACTCCTAATCATTACAAGACTCCACAATAGTTACTTCTTAAAAATCCATTCTTTCAAATTTTGCATTTCTTAGGGTTTTAGGATTTTATTCTTAGAATTTACTTGCTATCTAAATAAAAATGAGTCTTCATCATCTATACTATCCAAGACCTTCATTTCTACATAGAAATTCACATTTTTCACCTTGCAAATATGTTTTTAAACAAGCTTTTCACAAAAATCTGAATTTTGGAAAATTTCATTTCTTGCATATTTCTTATGAGAAACTTGTTTAATGCATCAAAATTTGAAGCTTTACTATATCTATTGTCTAAGGACTTCATTTAACACATAAAACTTGCAATTTGAGCTCAAATACTAGGTGATTACACATGCATCATCTCAAATTACGAATTTGACAATTTAATCACTAACTCAAAATTTTCCATTTTAACTCCATTACTTGTTTTACACATTACTCATGCCTAAACTCACTTTAACTTGTAAAAATCATTCCTTAGAGATACCTATTACATATACCTTTCATTTTTCATAAAAAATATGAGTTTTAAAGTGGTTTCAAGGGTTTTTAAAATAGGTTTAAAAAATTATCCGAATTTTCCACTAGACATTTCTAACAAAAATCTTTTCTTTTTCAAGTTCGTTGTCCTATATCCATAAAGATCTATCATCTAACACATTTATATACATGCAAGGCTAAGCTTTTATGATCATTAATGCATGAAAGCTCAAAATATTCACATGAACATAAATGTCAAGAAAGATATAAATGTCTAAACACTAGATCTACAACTTATAGTGCATGAACATGAGTTTAATGACGTGAACATAAACTTTCCATGCAAAATCTCTACTTTACATGGATGAACAAGATATTATTTCAACAAAAATTCATTAAACACAAGATCTACTTCTTGTGATGGCTTGATATTCTTGTATTAGTGTTTTCCTATCCCTAGCATTTGCTCATTGGGATTTAAGGTGGAAAACACACAAGAATGGTCTTGCCATTACAAGATAATGTAAGAACAAAGCTTGGAATCATCGCCTAAATGAAGATTTGGAATAGAAAAGAAAAGGAAATGAGCTTGTGAGTGAGAGTGTGTGCGTGTAGGTCACGGCAACACAAGGAGAGAAGGAGAGAGTTTTTCTTCTTTTGGAAATTTTGAATGAGTAAAAATGAGGAGAGAGAGAGAAAATGAGCTTATATATTGAATGAATTAGGGTTTAGTTGAATTAAAAGAAGTAGAAATAAAACAAATAAGAGGGGAAATGGGGAGGGAGTGCGCCAGCCATTGAGTGAGAGAGACAGAGAAATTTGAATTTTTGATAAAATTTGTAATTTAAGTAATAAAATGTAATAAATGTAATAATTAATTAGGAAACAAAATGGCCATTGAGTGAGAGAGAGAGAAATTTGAATTTTTGATAAAATTTGTAATTTAAGTAATAAAATGTAATAAATGTAATAATTAATTAGGAAACAAAATTTCTTGGAAAAGAAATAGAATTGAGTAGTTGTAAAGATGTAAGAATAGGGTATAGGTAGTGTGTAATGTAGGTTGTACTTGTGAATAGTGGTAAATAGTAGACAAGACATCAACTTTACCGGTAGTAAAGAAAATACGGGAAAAGGCTATAATTGTAATTTTTATAGCCCGAAAAATTATAAAATTTATATTTTTGAAATCCTTATAAAATTTTGGTTCTAATGAATATTCCGGAATATTTTTGAGTTTCTAGTCTCGGGACACGTTTTTCCGTAATTGAGCTCGGGAAGGCCCGAAATTGAAAAATTTC
Source organism: Combretum micranthum (assembly GCA_024138025.1). NCBI lineage: Eukaryota > Viridiplantae > Streptophyta > Magnoliopsida > Myrtales > Combretaceae > Combretum > Combretum micranthum. The sequence continues at coordinate 800,589 of JAMXBD010000568.1, forward strand.
CGAATTTCAAACTTTTTAAGGTTTAAAATATACTTTAAAATAATAATTCATATTCATTTACTTTATAAAACTTCTTTTGTTATGAAACCGAAGGAAAGCTAGATTTAGGATTTCTTGGCTTCTCTCACTAAGCTGGAACTAGAGCGATTTAGGATTGTACTTTTCAATTCCTTGAGTTTACTTGACTACTAGGAATACCGGGGTTTACATCATGAGATGAACTATCTATACGTATATCCTTAATGATATGCTATCAAGAATTCTTTTAGAAAGCTTTTGCTTTGCAAAACTTTTGAAATTTCTAGACTTAAGAAAACTAGTTTTATTTCTTGTAAAATCACACTTGCTTTTATCAAAACTCAATCTTAATAACCTATATGCCTAACACCTTCATTATTAATAAAATTATTCATTTTGGAGTTGGAAAATAGATGTTTAATTGTGGGTTTTGCCTAGTGACGAATTTTACACAATTTTAGAAAATGAAAATATTGTTTGATCCAAGTTTGGAAACCTTTCCTTTGTTATAGGTTTATACTTTGATAAATTTCATTTATCCTTGTCAAAATTAGGTATTTTTTACATGTATTCCCTAGTACTTTTATTTTTCCATTAAAATCCTCATTTTGGCATTTGGAAATAGGTGTTTAAATAAAGGTCATTTCTAAATCTAAATTTTGAAATTTATATTTGAGATGGTTTCTTTGGTAAAACTCATTTAATCTTTTAAAAACTATCTCATAATCAAATCTACTCTTTAAGGCTTCCATTCTTTAATAAAAATCTTGTTTTTAGGTTAAAAAATAGGTTTTCATATATCAAGCTTTCCTTATTACGAATTTAAGTTTGTTGTTGGGATTGAAATATAATGTTAACATAACTTTTGTAAGCTTTCCTTGTTTTGAAAATATCCCTTAGTAGATCTAAGCTTTACTCATCAAAACCACTTATTGATGATAACTATTCCTTAAGCCTTTCATTTTTAATGCAAAATACTTATTTTGAAGTCGAAAAATAGCTTTTCTAAATAAGGTTCTTTTTAGATCCGAACTTCCAAGAATTATTTTTGTTGAAACTAAAATAGATCTTAAGCTTTCTAACATTTTCCCACTATTATCATGCTACTAGAAGTCCTTTATGTACATAAAACAAAAACCTAAGGCATTTATGAACTCAAAACAGCTAGATCTAGTTTATTATACTAGTCATAAATACAAATGCACGATGATCATTATGTAGATATGGTTAAATGATGAATATATGCACAAAACATTAATAATAACAACATAACTCAATAATAAATCGAGATAATAGCAAAACATCATAAATAACAAGATCTACAACATTGTGATGGCAAGGATCTCATGTTCAAGTGTTTCTACATCCCTAGCTTAAAGTTCATGAGGATTTTTGAGTGGAATCACACATGAATAATCTTACCATTACATGTTTTTAATGTGGTAGGGTATAGATCTATTATCTATTAGATGTGTTGAGTAAGAAAACTTGAAGAAAAACAAACGTGTGTGTGTGTGGTGTGTGTGCTAGAGGGAGGGAGGGAGTGTCACAGCGTGGAGAGGAGAGAAGAGAGAGTTTGCAAAGTTTTTCCAAGAGTGAAAATGAAGAAAGAAAGAAAATGAAATGGTAAAGGCATAAAGGAGTTTATATAGTAAAGTGGATTAGGGTTTGTGTAATAAAAGAAAGAATAAATTAAACAATTTGAGAAAGAAAAAGAGGGAGGGGCACCAGTTTTGATAGGAAGAGAGAGGGAGAGATGTGTGATGATTTTGTGTAATAAAATTCAAAATTTAAAAGTAATTTATGTAATAAAATATATTGGAAAAGTAAATGTAAGGAAAATGATGTAATTTTGTAAGAATAAGTTGTAAGGATGTAAGAATAGGGGATAAGTGGTTGTGCTTGTGAATAGTGTGATTAGAAATCAAAAGTAGATTAGACAATTAAAGTACCGGTAGTAATGAAAATATGATAAAAGGCTATAATTGTAACTTTTATAACCCTAAAGATTATATAACTAATATATTTGGAAATCTTATGAAATCACGAATTCAACGCTACTAATAACATATTTTTAATATCTCGAGCCTCAGGACATGCTTTTTAAGTCCGTATCCGATTGGGTTCAAAATAGGTTGAAAATTTACTAATTTGATATTTTTAAGCATCCTAATATTATTACGAACCAATCTACACTCCTCACTCACATTTTGACTTCTTAGTTTGAGAACACGGGGTTGCCGGATCTAAACTGCTAGGGTTTCCTAGGAATTCGTTAACTTAGGGTTTCTGGTTGACTTTTTGATTTAAGGTTTGAATTCGATATTACCCTAAAAATTAGGGGTTTATAAGTCGTGCATAAAAATGATTTCGGTAGTTTAGGAGTTGTGCGATAATGACACCGGGTGTGTGGGGAGTACCCAACACCAATATATTTATATATTATCTATTTTCTATACTGTGTATTTTTATGGAGTTATGTGTAACTCCAAGTTTAGGACTGGACTGCAGATGGTTCTAAACTATGCTATTTGCTAGATAATTAAAAAGATAATAATCTATGTATGTTGCATTAGAATAGGTTGTATGTGATTATGTATGATGTGTGCTCATGTGCCTCTGTTTATGGTTTTGCATGCTGGGCTAGTTTAGCTCAATCTATTATCTTTTTTAGGAACAAGTGAAGATCAGGTAGTATATGACTTATCTAGATATGATGTATTTGTGGCCTATGGTGAAAACGATAGTGCACCCGACTTTCTCGCTAACATTTAGATTGGCTAGCATGGAATTAGACTGAGTTGAAGACTTTATAAAATTTTATATGTTTTGTGACTTTAAGGTTGATTTATGAGATTTTTTTATATGTTATAAGTTTAGATAATATTGGTTATGGTTTATGCTAACAAGGTTATTTAGAGGTTTTATTATGGAAAGTATTTTAAATAGATACCCTTTTATTTGAGAGTTTGAAGTTATATGATATATATTTGTGGATTAGTGTTTCATAGCCTTAGTATGTCCATCTATGTTAATGACACGTGGCGGGTTATAATATCATTAAGTTAGGGCGTTACACATGCAATAAAAGGAAAATAAGAAGCAACAAAGGGGTTTCGGTTGTACAACCTGAGAAATACTATGTAGAGCTAGTGGAAGCTCAAATATCCACTTAATACTTGCAAAAATAGAATTAAGGTTCGTTAGGGTTTCAAAACTGAGAGTAAACAAAGAAGACGATCGAAAGTAAGAAGAATTTATGAGAGAGTGAGTAGATCATGTAGAAACTTTAGCTAGGTTATACCTTCCAAGGGGGCTAGGCCGCTTAATTAAAATCAGTAAACGTTAAATTCAAAGTTTTAAATGGGTTAATTTAATATCTAATAAACAAATTAATTAATTTCACTACCTTTTGATAAGTAGAAAGTGTGTTTTTTAAAACAATTTGATTTTAAAAATTTCGAAATCAAACCAATTCATAAATTTATAGTTGCTTTGAAGGGGTGAATTGAACCAAACTATTTTAGAAATATAGAGTTTGTTATTATGATTGCCGAAATGTCATATATGTTCTTATAGTTTCATCTATGATATTTATTATTTGATGAATATTTGTCAAGTTAACTTATTCTTTTTTAGAAATTGCTTTTAGATTCAACATATGTTCTTTCATTAATGACTTATTGTTATTTTCTTTTTGTTAATCATTTTAACTCCGTGAAGTATCTATTTTATTTATTTAATTATAATTTTAATTACATATTAATTGTCCAATACATTCTATTAGTGGATCATTTTTTATCCATGGATTAATTTTGTTGATAGATAATTTTATTTTACCAAATTTGTTGATAGATAATTGATTAATTGGTTTTGTGGAGGAGTGTTGATTGCAACTTACTATGTATTAGGTAGTGAATATACTTGTTGGTGGATAACTGATTAGTGACTAAATGATTTTATGAAGCTATGGAATATGAATGCAATTTATGAAGTATTGTGTTGTGATTTGCTATTTGAACTTCGTATTATAGTTTAAATGCATGAATATTTGCATAAATTTGAAAAATTAGAACAATTTTTTTAAATTAAAATGTTGATTAATTCCTAATTCAAACAAAACAAAATAATTATTTAATAGTTTGGAAAATTTGTAACCCAAACCAAACCGTTATATGATGGTTTGGTTTTTTATGGGAAAAAATCAATCTATAAATTATGGTTGGTTTAGTTTTTAATAAAAACCGAACCAAATTGATCTATATCCATTCCTAGAAAAAACAACTCTTCATTAAATATTTATTATTATTCTAAATATCGTTTAGCACTAATGAAGTGCTAATGAGGTAGTAAAATAGCCACAAAAGCTTTGACTGAATATTAAAATTGACATGTCTATGTAAAGTTGAGGTACTAAATTTAACCTTTTCCTAAAATGTAACTTTTAATTTTATTAGGGATAATGTTATGAATAACACCTAAATTATGATAAAATATTCAATTAAGTACATGCACTTGGAAATTGATCAATTTAGTATGAAACTTTGAAATTGATCAATTTATCACTTAAAAGAATTTTTTTTTGCCAGCAAAACCTACAAAAACTTGAGGAAGATACTATTAGCATGCATAAAAAGTTATTTCAAGTACTAAATTGGTCAATTTCAAAATTTAGGTATTAAATGATCTATTTTAAAGTTCAAGTATCTTATTGTATATTTTATCAAAATTCATGTATTCATGTCATTAACTCATTTTATTATTAATTTATTTGTTTTAGGTGCTTTTAGATATGTTATATTCTTATTTTTTTTACCAATCTTGCATCACCATTTTTATACCTATAATAAGATTTATTGTCCGCTAATATGTATATGTATATATATATTTAGCTTTTAATAGCATGAATTAGACGTCTTCTAGGGTCGGGTTTGAACTAGGACTCGACTTAGATAAGCACCAGTGGTTCTAAACCGCCTTTAGGACTCGCTTAGGTGGCAGGTCCTTACCAATTCACCTCCATGGACTTGTCATTACCGGCGGGTCCAAATCGTCAAATTGGAAAAAAAAAAAAGAAGCAAAATCAAGACAAAACAAAACCACCTATGCAAATGAACATGAAACTCTTGCACCAAAAACAAAGTTGTCTGCATAAGCTTGTCAAAGTCAACACCAAAATGAAAAGCAAAGGTAAGTCATGCAAGGGAAATAGTAAAAAGCATCTCCAAACTGCTAAGGCAAAGTTAAACTTAGGCTGCATCACTATACTAGACCTATATAACCTACCTCTGTCATTGCAAGTTTAGAAGGTATGTGAGTGGGAATAATTAAGTAGCAGGCAATTGAATTGTGTTGGAACGAATATGTAGCTACGTTTTGATGCGCGAAATTATTAGGCTTGTTTCCACTGGATTTGCGGGACACAATTTATCACACTTTGTTAGTGTGCCTTGCATTGGCATTTGGAATTGAGGCAAATAGAAGGGAAAAATTTTCAAGCTTTCAAATTTTAAAAATTCATCGTACGTGCTTCTATTTGATACCCTTATATTAATAAAGATGACATGTTGTAACATTTGTAGATATCTAAAAGAAAAAAAAATTCTCTTACGCTTACATTCTCATAAACAGAAAAATTATACTACTTTCAGTCACTGACTCACTAAACAATTACCTTTTGTATACGTTTTAGTTCATCATTACTGTATAACTCGTGTCTTTCCTTTTAATAAATTGCATAAATTTATTTGTAGTTGTAGCATAGGTTTCTTTTTTTTGTTGCAATTCGACAGTTATATTTTTTTGATGGTGTTAAATGGTGACATTTTTCCATCGTAGCTTCTCAAGAAAGAGTATTGACAAAGACAAGGCCCCAGCCTCTTCATCTGAACCAGAACGTAGACTCCATGTGATGGATGAAGATATGGAGTTCTTTGATTTTAGTGATAATCTTGCTATAGATGAAGTGCAGCAGGTTGGATACCCTGTTATCCCACCCTGCTTTGAGTAAAGAACCCCAATTTGCCATTCCATTGGAGAAGACGAGACACAGGAGCCGGATGATGTAGACAATGTAATGGAAGGGGCGGCAGAAGAGGATGTAGAGGCTGGTGTTAGGATAAAAATGAAAATGTGCTCCACCTAATTTTGGCAAGCCAATATGCCCTCTTAAATCATCTATTTTTACTGTGTATTTTAGGAAAGTAGAAGGTCCAGATGGCAAGACCCGATGGTATGCAATTATTGTACGGCGAGTTACGCATGGAAGAGTGGAGATGGATATGGGAGCTTCACCAAGCACCTTCGAACCAAACATCCTAACGAGTACAGGATTGAATTGGGTCAACAACAATAACTGTCGAGGACTAGTAGTGGTGCTAAGAAGAAAGCAAGGCTGTTTCGATTTAGTGTAAGGAAGTATAAGGATGCCCTCGCGAAGATGATTCGAGCCATGCGCCTTAGTATAGGGTTTGGCCAACATCCAGACTTGAGGCATTGCCATAAAGACATATTGAATCCACAAGTGCGACCCTATGGTGCAATAGCGATGCATCGACACATCATACAACTCTATAAGGATGGTAAGCTAGAGCTGAGAGGTATTTTCAGTAACCTTGACACATGTGTTTTCATTTGTTCTAACATTTGCACCGATAGGTGGAGTGAGAATTCATTCATGAGTACACTTAGCACTGGATAGATGACCAGTGGATACTGAACAAACATCTAATTGCATCAAGAAAAATAGGTGGTGTACACATTGCACAAAATATATATTCGACCATAAGCTAGATTCTAGCTGACTATTTTTTAACGACAAAAACATTTTCGATCTGCTTTGACAATGCATTAGCAAATACTGCAAATGTAAGTGATCTTCACAACCTTTGCGAACCCACACTACGTGGTACATTTTTCCATATTAGATGTACATGTCATATTCTTAATTTATGTCTCAAAAGTGGAACTAAAAGTAAGATAATCACTTATTAAATTGACCATTGATTTTATAACTGATCATCCATCATTAAATGAAGCATGGAAAAAATTTTGTCTAAAACAAGGAATGAAGCCTAGGAAATTTAAAATGGATGTTGTGTATAGGTAAAACTCTACTTATCAACTTCTCACGAGTATAATTGACTATAGAAATTTGTTGTGCCAATTTTCTCTTGCACACATGACAAACATGCCATTGCATCCTAATGAATGGCTAACATGTACTAATTTGCTTTCTCTATTGAAGGTATTCTATGATTATATAAAAACATTTTCTTAGGTGTATACCCCTACTGTTCACCTTTTTTTGCTAGAAGCACTAAATATTGTAGGCACTTTAGCTAGATTCCAGTTTAATGTAGTGTTTTAGATGAGTGCACAGACGGGACACGCAAGTGACTTTCTTACTATTGCCACATCCCAGTGATATATAATGTGGCATATGTATTAGACCCATGGTAGATTTGAAGGCTTTAGTGGACTATTGGAAGAGTATTACAAGCATATTGGCGCTTTGTTAGAAGATGTAGACATGTATTCTGTTAATTATATTATTGTTGTACAAGAGACAAAATTGTTTTGATTAAGTTGTACAAACAATTTAGTCAAATATATGAAGGTCAGGGATTAGTAAGTCCTTCCAAATCTTCATCTGAAACATCAGTCGTGGATGACGTCGCTCCGGAGATTTTTTCGTAATGACACAATCATAAGGTGGAAGCGGAAGTACCAAATGTGCTGAATTTGATCGATACCTTAACATAGAATTTGAGTTCGACGATAACACTAGTGTAAGAGACTTCGACATTTTGGAGTAGTGGAAACGTCATAGAAGGACATTCCCAATTCTATCACGCATTGCAAGACAGGTGCTTGCAGCTCCAGCCTCAACTGTTATGGTAGAGCAGATGTTTAGTTGTGCAGGTAATATCTTAGATGACCATAAGACACGTATGATAACCGGTAACGATAGAAGTGGTTACATGCATTGATGATTGGAGTAAGGTAGAAAGACGATTGCAAGAGATTGCCATGGTGACTAGTGAGGAAGATGACTAATTCAGTTATTATAACTCTTCGGAAGGAAACACTGTAGTGGGCATCCCCGACCAAACCGGAGGTGAGTAGGTGTTATAATTTTCTTAGGATAGAAACACAATATACATATATAAAAACTACTTTCATAAAATATAAAATTCCAAATTGGTGTTTTCCAAAATAGATAGGTCAGTAAAGACTTTTTCGAAAATTACTAGACACAAATTATTTTTTTAAGATTTGTATGAAATTATTAATCACTTAAAATTGACATTGAAATTTACAATTAAAATCAACAAACACCCTAAAGATATTATAAGAAAAAAAAATAAATAAATGGACTACGATGGTTTAATTCCGAATTTCAGATACATAGGCACCTTTGGGGTGAACAGAAAATATCAAATAACTTCTATTTTGCATTGTTAAATTTTTTTTTTATGTCCAAATCACATTTAAGTGAGGTAAGGTATAATGTTCCCCTCACATCGTTAACTGTATTATATTCTAGCAAAGCAAGTTTATTATATCTTTCAAAACGTGTTCATCATTTTGTAGTGACAAATTGAGAATTTTTGTCCTTCCAAATAAGTATGTTATGCTTAAATGGAGAAAGTACCTTTATTTAATGGTGTTTCTAAATTTTTAGTGTCTTACATTAGCAAGGAAACTATTTTTTTTTTTTGGGACTAGATGGACCCATCTCGTGAACCATTGGGTCCATGATTCCAATCGACCCCATTGTGGGGATGGGACGGTTTCAGGTCCTACTTTTACAGACTTGGACTTAGGACCTAACCCAGACCAAGAGACATCTAGCATGAATGTTCCAAAAGGAAGGTAAAATTAAAAAAAAAAAAAATCAAAGAAGGACTTCTTAAAAAGGACAAGAGAAAAAAAAAGCATAAATGATAACTAGAAAATTTGGAAGAAAGCAAAATGTCTTCTCATGCATGCTTGATTTGCTTAAAAAGAAAAACTTATTAAAAGCCTTCCAAACCCAATCTTCATCGCCTCTTACTTCCAGCTGGTCTGCTAAACCATGCTTTCCCCATTGTAATACTTGAATCAAAGTTCAAGTTTACCCAAGCAAATAAAACGTATGAAAATGAATAGCTAACTTACCTTTCTGAATTTCATTTGACATAATAATTTTCGCCCATTTGCAACGCTTTCATATATTTGATGCAACTTGTTTTGCAATTGATGAGGATTTTTCAATCGGTATCAATCAAATTAAATTTAACCTTATTCTCATTTATGATTAATCCTTAGGCAAGTGTTCCTATCAATTGTAATATTAATGTAAGCACAGGGGTCGTTCCTTTATGACTTGTAACTACTAGTACTCATCCTAAGTCTACTATTTAGTCAATCTCAATCAACTGATAGCAATAATAATTTACTAACTAATATCCTAAATTACTCAAATTACCTAAGAATAGAAGAATTCACGCCTTTATATAAAATTACCAACCACAAAACATACCCCTAGCTTTGAGTCACCACTAACCCTATGATTCATTCCTTATGATTTTTATTGACAAATAATTTAATTCTTTGAACTGTAGGAACTCGTTAATTGATTAGCATCTCTTTCAAGAATATCAACCTCTAACCCTATGTGATCAACGGAAATGTCTTTCTTCATCAATTACACATAGAATTGCAATTAGATCTTAGGTTCCTAACAAAATCATAATTTTTATGCAGAAGGTTCATGCAATCTATGTCTAGAGTTACATTCAAACCTTTCTATTCATGCTAGATCTATCTTATTAATCAACCCATCGATTTAATTAACAAGAATCATGCATTGATCAAATACTGTGCACATATCAGATCAAAGAACAATAAACATACATGAATTGTTACGCCCCAAAGGGTACCCTAAATGTGACAGTCTGCCACACTCAATATTTAAACTTAAGTATGACAACCTTAGTCATCTCATGAGTTTAGACACCGAGTGGAAGGCTTACGTTCACTATGTAGGGGACCTTGCTTTTAATCGAAATAACTTAAGAAGACATACATAGCAATAAGAATATAAATCATAACAGTTATGACCAAGATTAATATATTACAAAGGTTTAAGGGGCATACCCCAGTCAAAATATTAGGAGTCTTTAAAGTCGACAAAATGTCCCTTTACCACATATATATATATATATATCTAGGATATTCAATTAGAAGTCTATGCCTAACATCTAGGTCCTGACTTCTCCAAAAAGCTCCTTAATTTCCAAAAGCTGTACCTGAGAAAAGTGGCCTCTTGGGGATAGCCATAAATAATTGTACTGCAATAGGAAACTGTGAGGATAGAAGCTTATGGGTTTAGTGAGTTACACTTCCAAATTAAAGACTCAACCAAATAATAGGGCAAGCAAGTTATTTTAAACAATCATATGAAATGCACAAGCACGTGAGCATACAATATATAAGACTTTCCGGGAGTCCTATGTTGAATGGATTTACGCCTTCCACTCAGGGTTAGGTGTTTCAGGCCCATACGACCATAGATTTCAATTTTTCTCTCAATCATTTAGTGGTTGTTTCAGGTGCCCATCCACTCGTTAATTATGTAGTTGATTCAAGTGCTTACTCCACTTCCATTTTAATTTAGGCGACCCCACGCCGATATCTGAGTTTTCAAGCCCACTCGTCACCTAGCTATTATGCCTTTTTCCCACAAAGGTATAACAATGAATGTGATGTGACTCAATATATGTTATGCATGAACAATTTAGTTATATAGTCACAGCATAGTATTTAAGTGGCTTGTAGACGATCATAGAGAATTCAAACACTTCAATTCTATACTAAATCATACAAATATTTATAGCAATTCCCATTTCGATATTCTTAGTATCAATTCAACCAAGTAGAATTCACATGCATATTCCAATTTTATCTTGTCTTAGTTCTAATGCCACTATCATTACAAGTAAAATCATAATCATGTAATTTAAAGAAAGTGAACTCACTTTGCCATGACACGAAATTCCTCTTAATCGTAATAATCCTCAGGAAGGTCTAGTCCATCTCCCAAGTCTCCTATCAAAAGAAATATCTACAATGAGTATTTCTATGGAGTTTAAATAAAACTTATAAATTCTATTCTAACAAGTTCATCAAAGTTCGCCTAAGAGAAAATTTTAACTTAAAATAGTTATAACTTAGTCATTTTAACTAGGAATTTCGCATATTATATACCTATTTCTACCTATTCGACGAGAGCTATCTATTCCTAAAGTTTTTTCATCAAACAAGTTCATTTGGTCCATGAACAGTAGGATACAGAATGTTATATGAGATTCCTAACCCACAAATCAAATTCTAATTTCAATCAAAGCATCATTCATAAGCTTTGATAGATACTTAGCTATCATTATATCTTGAAAGACTCTTTTATATACATATATAACTCAATATCATGCATGATTCATGGGTTTTGATCAATCTATTTCCTCATGTAATTAGACAATGTTTTATGGGGTTTGAAAGATATTATTTTCTTAAGCTTTGTTTCTATCAAGTATATTATATGTACATACAATATCTACAAGTTATTATCATGAATGCCATGATATGAGCTCTCTATATGTATTTTCTTAATGATATTTGATTACACGATTCTTTTAGAAAACTTTTGCTTTGCAACCTTTTAAATTACTTGACTTAAGAAAACTAGTTTTATTTCTTGTAAATTCACACTTGATTTTATTAAAATACAACCTTAATGATCTATATGCCTAACACCTTCATTATTTTAATAAAATTCTTTATTTTGGAGTTAGAAAATAGATGTTTAAATAGGGGTTTTACCTAGTTACGAATTTTACAAAATTTTAAGGAATGAAAACATTCTTTGATCTATATTTTGAAAACCTTTCCTTGTTTTAGGATTATACCTTGATAAAATCCACTTATTCTTGTCAAAATTAAGTCTTTATTACATCTATTCCCTAAGGCTTCTATTTTTCTATTAAAATCCTCATTTTGGCATTTGGAAATAGGTGTTTAAATGAGGGTCATTTCTAAATCCGAAATTTTGAAATTTATATTTGAGATTGTTTCTTGTGTAAAACTCATTTAATCTTTCTAAAATTAAATTCTAATCAAACCTACACCTTAAGGTTCTATTTCTTTAATAAAACTTTTGTTTTAGGATTGGAAAATAGGTATTCACTTGGCATTTCACCCTAGTTAAGAATTTCAAGTTTTTATTAGGGTTTAATCAAGTTTTAACTTATCTTTTAAAACCTTTTTCTTATTTTGAAAATTTCTCTTAGTAAAACTAAGCTTAACTCATCAAAATCATTCCTTTATGATACTCATTCCCTAAGCCCTTTATTTTAAATGTAAAATCTTCATGTTGGAGTTGGAAAATAGGTTTTTAAATATGGTTCTTTTTTCATCCGGATTTCCAAAAATCATTTTTGTTGAAACAAGGATAGATCTTGAACTTTTTAACATACTCTCACTATTATCATGCTCATACAGGTCTTTGTGTACATTAGATAAAAATCTATGGCATTTATGCACTTAAAACAAATAGATCTACTATGTTATTCATGTCATTGATGCAAATGTAATATAAACATTATGTAGATGATGTTAAAGAGAGAGTATACACACAAAATATCAATAAGAAAAACATATAACAATAATATAGCAAAATAATAACCAAACAACTTAAATAACAAGAACCACAACATTGTGTTGGTAAGAATATCATGTTTAAGTGTCTCCTCATCCTTAGCATAAAGCTCATAGGGATTTTGGTGGAACCACATATATATGATCTTGCCATTACATGTTTTATTTGTGGTAGGGTCTAGATTTATTACCTATTTAGTGTTTAGAACAAAAAACTTGAAGAAAATATGGGGGGTGTGTGTGTATGGGGGAGGGTCATGGCAACTAGAGGGGGAAAAGGTTGAGAGGAAAAAATTGCAAGAGTTTGTTTAGTTAAAAAGTGAGAAAGTGAAACAAGATAGGCATAAAAGGGTATTTATAGAAAAATGGATTAGGGTTTGTGTGATTAATTAATTGAAAAAAATTCAAACAAATGAGAGAGTATAGGGGAGGGGGGGCGCCGGTTTGAAAAAGGGAGAGAGAGAGTGTTGTGTGATTTGTTTTGTGTAATAAAATTCAAATTTAATAAGTAGTTTAAGTAATAAAATGTATTAGAAAAGTAAATTTGCAAGGAAAATGATGTAAGATTGTAAGAATAGGTTGTAAGGATGTAAGAATAGGGTATGGATAGTTGTACTTGTGAATAGTGTGATTAAAAATCAAAAAGTAAATTAGACAATTAAATTACCGGTAGTAATAAAAATACGATAAAGGCTATAACTGTAATTTTTATAAACCAAAAAATTATATAACTGATATATTTGGAAATCTTATAAAATTACGAGTCTAATGATACTAATAGTATATTCTTGGTATCTCGAGCCCCGGGATACTCTTTTCAAAGTTTGTATCCGATTGCGTTTGAAATTTGCCAAAAATTTACCAATCGGATATTTTTAAGCATTTACAGGCCAATCTACATTCTTCACTCATATTTAGACTTCTCGATTTAAGAACACAGATTTACCGGATCTAAACTGTCAGGATTTCCTGAGGATTTGTTGACTTAGGATTTCCGATTGACTTTCCGGTTTAGGGTTTAAGCTTGAAACTACCCTAAAAAATAGGGGTTTATGTGAATAGATTCAAAGAAGTAAAAAGATCCATCAAATAAACAATTGAGTTTCTACATAAGGGTTAAGGTTTCTCAAAACTTATGGTAGACAAACTATTTCTCCATTAGATGTAAATTGCAATGATAAAAAAGGAAAAATGGTTAAAAATCATAAGTACAACCCCTTCAAGGTAAGTCTTATGATCTTCAGTTATTCCTTGACGATTTATACCCGAACGCTCTTGTTTCTTCTAGGGTTTCTTATGGAAAGTGCCGCTGCTCCGAAAGGAACAAAAAAGGACGTATATATATATACATATACATTTTCGAACGTACACGACCCATGTATCTTGGTCGTGTACAATTGCAACGTCCTCAAAAGATCGACGTTCTTTATTTGTACACTACATGTAGTTCATGACCTGTGTATCTTGGTAGTGTTGTCACGCCACAATATGGGGCCTAGTAGGATTGATCTAAAGCTATCATATCACGTGTGCACCCGTAACATGAGAGCCGTCTTGTAAGTCAAAGTGTACAAGACTCTATTATTTTATCAATATTTATCATATAAATAATATATTATATTACTGGATTTCAACTATGGAATCCAATTTTCTAATTTCTACCAAGATCGTAGAGAATCAGTATCCCCTACCAAATGGTGAAAGTGGGTTTCAAACTACAACATTCAAAATTCAAAATTTATCTAATTTACTTTCTAAGTTTACCATATCCTATATCTGTATCTTCAATAGGGTTCATTGGAAAAGCTCTCTTCACACATTCCTAGCCTAATCCCAGCTAGTATTAATCCTGCACAAAAACTGTTGGGGGGTGAGCAAACCACGGGCTCAGTGAGATGACCTGACCAAACCATACATCAACCAATAACAACCAAGTATAATTATCAATCATATGTAATGCAACAATCAACCATATGTACATTACAAGCTTAGATGATCTAGAATCCAAAGTAGGATGAAGATTTACGTTCTCTCATTGGGGTTGAAGGAACTCGATACTATGACCTACCTACCTAGGAGAAACTAAGCATACAGGAAAGCCACAATCCTTATCGTAGTTATCTCTTATACTTTAGGCACTCAATTCCTGTTTTAAGTCTTAGAAACTCTACCGAGTGTTGGTCATTTCACAACGATACCATGGGCAGCGTCCTTCATTTCCAATTAGTTCCCATGGAACCGACAGAACAAAGGTAATCTTGCATAGAACTAATAGCCTCTTGCCTAGAAAAACCAAGCATTACCAGAGAATCGAAATACTAACACGTAGTAGGCTGCCACATATTCAAATACAGTTTATGCAAATCAGGCGATGTATGTCCATTTTATTTATAGTACCAGTAGTTGTTATTCAAGTTTAAGGCAATCACACCATTTACAGACAATCATCAATGTATTTCATACATTATTTATCATACAATAGGATTATCACTTATATTATGATAATTTGGCATTCAATCATACACCACACATCATGCATTATTCCCAATCCCGCATGCATATCAATTGAATATATATTATTCCAAATGCAACTATACTATAAGCACAAACAATGTGATAAAGTCAAGTAACTCACCTATGGTCCTTGCTAAGTTATTGTATAAGCTATCGAAAGTTTGGGAATAGATCTATTTTCCTATGAAAGGAAATAACAAAGATTCATTATTGGATTGTTTCTGTAAGAGAAGTCTTCCTAAAATTAAAGGCGCTTATCTCGATCACCGTATATTAGACTAAGCTCGTTATATTAATTATTGCACCGTTCAATAATTTAATTGAATTCTTATAGGTGTCTAACTATTCCGTATTGGTATTTGATAAGGTTTCTATTATTTGTATAAAGCTTTTTAAGGTTTTAATCCCTTAAAAAAGAATATTTGTTTTGTTATTTGTTTCCATTTTGATTTTATTGATCTTAATTACTATCTGTATTTTTATTTAAGGGGTTTGTCTTTTCCTTAAGTCCTACTACTTTTTAGTAGAAAATTTTTATTTATTAATTCTTTGCCGGTTAACCATATTTGTCTCTTAAATTAATATTTTTATTTATTTAAGGGTATGTTCTAGTATCTATATCTTTCAAAATTATTTTACTAAAATCGTATGTTTATGGAGTTTAGATATATCAAATTTTTATTATACTTCATTTTTATTTTTATTGCAAAACAAGCTAAGTTTAATAATATAATATTATCAGTAATATTAGTTTTGAAATGTTAATATCAATATTAGTAATAAATACAAGTATAATAATAACAACAAGTTTTATACTATTAGTAAATAATAATATTAGTGACAAAAATAATAATAGTATTTGTGATAACATAAATATACTGACATTAACGTAAATAATAACAGTATTCACAATCCTAATGATTCTTGATGAAAATATCAATAATACTGAATACTATAATCAGTAGTAATAATAATAGTAATAATCAAAATCATATTAATAGGAATAATAGTATCATTTATATTGGTTTATTAAGAGTGAAAACTGAGTGAATTTCTAGTTTGCGATTTCTTATTTGTTTTAAATTCGATTTCGCTGTATAAATAGGCGATTTAGTAGTACTCTTCGAGTACTTTCTATTAGTGGAATTATTTTTAAGAAAAGAGATTTGTACAATTTTTAAATTTATGAAATACATGCATAGGTTTCAAGTGAATCAAATAACTATAGTTGAAACTTGTTTTAATCATATCTAACTCATTTCTAGTCCGTTTTTGATGAATAAATAGTCGTTTTTATAGTATTTTCCGAGTAAAATCCATTAGTGGTGTTATTTTTATCAAAAAAGATCTTCAAGATGATGAAAAACATGCGAACAGCTCTGTGGCACGTGAAATGTTGACAGTAGTATTTCAAATTTTGTTTTTATGATGTCTAATCCGTTTCTTATCCGTTTTTAACAAATAAATAGTCGATTTCATACGATTTTTCGTGTTCTTTCCATTAGTGGGGTCGTTTTTTGGCTTATAACAAAAACATAAATACAATTTATTCATTCTTTCCAATGATTTACATAATTAATTTAAAGTTCAATTTAGTTTGTTATAATTTAGGTATGGTTTTGGTTTTTCCTTTCTAAGGTTTAAATTTCTACACTTAAAAATCTTCAAGTTGATGTATTTATATCCTAAATAGTCTAAATATCATCAATATACTATTAGATCAATTCCGATAAATTTCTAAGACAAATTATTAGATCAACATAATGAATATTTGAACTTAATATGATCCTTACCTTGATTGGATGATAGATGGGGTCTAGCTCCTTCTTCTTGATGAAAATAATGATCTAAATAGGATAGTAAGAAGTGAGTAACTAAGGAAATTTATCTAACTAAACTAACATATATATATCTATTTTATTTTCTTACTTTGTTGAGCTTAGGTTCTAACTTAAATCTATGGTAAACCAAGGCTATTTATCTTGGTTTTTGATGTTGTTTGAAAGAGGGAATTGATGTATTTGGATGTGGTTGATGCTTGGATAGGATATAGGAATAAGATAAGGTTTATATTTGCTTAGCTCCTCAAAGGTTGTTTAAGTGGAGGAATATCTAAGGTGAAGAGAGCTGTCGCAACTTCTCTTCTAGCTATAATTTCAACTTGTTTTGTGGGGAATATGAGTTGGTTTTGTGTTAAACTTAAGGATATATTATATATATATATAATATGTACTAAACTTAGGCTTAAGTTAGAAGGCTAAAGAGAGTGTTTTGAGCTTGAAAAACTTGCAATTTACAGCTGGGAAATTCACATACGATTTTGGCTGTTTGAATGACGATTTTTGCTTCATTTGTACAAAATTTGTGGTTGATTTCAAGGGGAATTAATTATGTTTGTTTGCTAGTTTACTAAGGTCATTCATAGGTGTAAATTTGTAGCTCAAGTTGCACAAAAATTGGATCCAATCGTGTGAAACAGAGGGTTCAAAATCGTGTGGAACAAGGTCAAAAATCAAATTTTCTGCTGCAGATTTTGTTGACATTTTTAGACAACTTTCTTCACTTGGTTCTTAATTAATTTTTGGTGCTTGAAGTGTCCATATAGAGGCTCTTAATTGGTGTTTATTTGGTCAAAATTTTTAACTCAAGCTAGCCTATATTTTTACAAAACAGAGCTGCAATTTTTCCTGAAGGATGCTGCAGTTTTCTGTTTGAATTTCCTTCTATTGCAACCGCTCTTTGGTGAATTCTCTAGGCCAATTGAAGTTGTTTTGGTTGCATATTTGAGTTGAAATTCTTAGCATTAAATGTCGATCACATGTGGAGTTTTTGTATTAGATTATATGTCATTTTCATTTGGAGATTGGGATCTTAATTTGGTGCAATTTTGACGTGAATTCACATGCTGCTGCTGCCGAAATTTCAATTGCTGTTGTACGTGATCCTTTGCAGCTGATTTCTCTTGCTTCTTGCATGAAAACATTCTCCTCTGTTTGTGATTGAATGTACAAGGGATGGACAAGAATTTTCTTTTATTCTATAGCAGCCGAGTTCCTCTTCAATCCGTGATTTTCCTTGCTCTAGCGTAAATTCACATGCTGCATGTTCGGTTTCTCTTATTTATTTATTTATTTGCTTATTATTTGATTAATAGCTAATTAAAATCATTTAACCACTATTAATTTATAAACGTATATTTATAACCATTATGTACAAGTTTTATCAAAATAGAGTTTTCCTAAGTTACTACAAAACTCTAAGTTGTTTATATGTACAAGTTTCTAGTTTCAAGTTTACACAATTAATTATTTTTAGTATTTTAACTTATGTGATTGAATTTTTCAAGTTCAATAAATTAAATTAGGAACCAAGTCTTAATGAATTCAGGATTCTTAACAAGTATCACAGCAGGTTTGAAATTTTCATTTTAGATCTAGATTAGTAATTATTGATCGGTGTTAGTATCTATTACGTATTTATAATCTTAATAGTTCATCTTTGGATTATCGTTTTATACCAACAAGTTCTATTACTAGATTATATTTTATCGAGTTTGAAATTTAGGACTACTTCTAGTTATATCTTGAATTATCAGTTCAAGATACAAAATCTCGTTTTTGGTATCTATTAAGGTCAAACAAATTTTTATTCGGGTTTTTCAAGCTATGAATGAGTTTATTATAATTTATAGATCTATTCTAAAATTTTTTTTGAATTATATATTTGATATTAGTTTCACATTTGCCAATTTGTTCATTTTCTAGTTATAAAAATTATTAATGGTTACGTTGACAATTCATGATTTTAATTTCTAAATTCTCTTAATCTTTTAATTAGAATATTAGTGAAATTTAAGTTTTTTTTTGTTAAAGATCTAGATTCTTATATATCAATCTATTTTTAATCTTCTCGTATCTTTTGTAATTTTAGTGATTTATCTTTAGTCTATAGTTTTATAACTTGTAGGTTCTAAAAAAAATTAATCATCTGTTATTGTGATTTAAAATTATGATTTATTGTTGGACTATTAATCATTTTACCAAACATCATGTTTTACTATATAGAAGTTATTTATACTAATTTATTAATAACAACATATTTTTATCTAGTACTACTTAATATTGTTAACGGATTAAAAATAGTTTGAACACTATTATGTCATTATATAATAAACATAAGATTTATTTTCTAAGTATTGAGCTTAAGTAAAAAAAACTCAGGAATTTATATTAACAATTAGTTTATTATTGTTTATAAATTATTTGAGATCATATTTGTTACAATTTGTATTTTGAAAAATTTTTTATTAGTAACGATTCTCATCTTTCTAATTATAATCAATTTCATTCACACCTTAACATTTTTAAATCGAGAAAAATTTGGAGTGATTTTTATTACTTGTTCCAAATATTCTATATAATTATATATTACATTTTTAGTATTTGTTAAAATCAGGTTACGTAAAATTAGGGGGATTACAAGTGTACTCTTAGTAATCAAGATTTTTCTTCTTATTCTTGCAAAAATTATGCACTAGTCATGTATTCCTCTAGTGTACTTTTGATATTGCATTCATAACTTTAAAAATTCACAATTCTTTGCTTGTTTCATTGTAAATCCTCTAAAAGCTCACTTGTTTCTCATTTATCCTAAAATGAATAATTTATCAAATAAGTACCCTTTTCTTGAATAGAACAACAAAATATCATATAAAATATGATCAATAAAGCACAATTATTAAAAGTCTTAGGACTCTTATCAACAACCTTGCTAATGAGTAATGACATAATATACAGTTTCTATCGTCTTCGTCCTCTCGAAATAAGTTAGTGCAGCATAAAGGCATCCAATTCAAATTCATGGTAATATCATTTCTTCTCTATCACTACAATCAATTGTGTCTACTCCTTTACAAGTGAAATATCATAGAAATTACTTTTTAAACAACAATAAAATAGTAAATTATTTGAACTCATTCTTTCCTTAATTATATGTTTATGGTTACTTTTCTTCTATCTCCATTTATTTCACTTACTATTTACCTAATTTCTTTCAATTTTTTTTCCTTTCTTTCTCACTTTCTTTCCCTATCTCTCCATCTCCAAATTAATCTATGGCCCTCTTTATTATCAAATTGCAATTATCTCTTTCAATTCTTTTTTTTTTTTTTTGGTTAGAACTAAATTTCATTCATTGAAGCACATTGAAGTACAAGCACCTATAATACTGAAAAATACATTGAAAGAAACGGGGATATAAAGATCTAATCCGAATACGGATACATTTTTTAAATCAAAATGGGTTACAATAGCCCAAAAAAAATTCCAGCATAATCGCGAATTGAAATCTAGCACTCTGGCAAGAAAAGATCCCATAATGGGATGACAAACAAATATAAAACAAAAAGAAATGACAAAAAAAAGCCCTAAATCTAAAATGCCTTGATACTACTTTTTATTTGTTGCTAAATAACTTGTTGTAAACCTTTAGATACGAATAAAAATGTCCTCTTTGTCGATGGCGAATTGATTACAAACCTTTATATTTGAACCAAAATATCCTTTTATTAAAGAGTCATGTAGTAAAAATTGCAATAGCACTAATACAGTTAAGTCAACGACCAATGATGGCTGCCGCCCTTAGGTTTTCTTAAAGAAAAAAACCTTAGGAGGAGGAGGAGGAGGGTGGGGAAGAGGCGAGGCGAGAGAGAGGGAAAAATCTTATTATTTGCTAAATTGTAGTTATCTATCTTTTTTCATAATGTGCTCTTTATTGCAATGGTTTATGCAACAACAATTTGTTCATTTTCCATTTTCATCTACAATATTTGAGTGTTTTTATTTTGTTTATATTCAATTAAAAGAGAGAACTTGCATAATAATGATATCATCTTTATATTTAAGTAGGAAAAAAATGTTGTTTTACACATTTAAAAGCATAATTATTAATTTTGTTCATTTCTTTCAAATGATTCTCTCTCTAATTTTTTCTCAAGAAACACAACATTAAGATCATTTTTATACATTATCTATCTATAATATTTGTGTCAATTAGTTAGTTTCAAGTTTAACTTCATATATACATGCATGTAAATTTTGAAAGCTTAATTTTTGATAACATACATTATTTTTTTCCACTTATATGTATGTATTTTTGCATATAAGATCTTGATTGCAAGAATTTTATATTTTATTACCCTAAATCCTCATAATAATTGTATAATAAAAGTATTTTAGTTTTTAAATTCTCAGTCTTATCGTATGTTCTTATAATAAACATAAGTGTCATGTCTCAAAAGGGTACCATAAACGTAGCAGTCCACCATACATAATATTAAAGCTTAAGAATGACTATCTTAGTCACGCAAAAAGTTTTGATATTATATGCAAGGCGTACTTACATGACAATAGGAGATGCTGGTGGAGTTATGCAATATAAGAAGATAGCAATAAGTAGTAGACAAGAATTTCTAAACATAAATATATAACTTCAAAGGATCAAAGTCTTACAACTCATAGAGGCATATCCCCGTCAATGTCTTAAAAATTACAGATCATCATGTCTCTTTTTTAAAAGTAAAAACTTTATTCCAAAAGGAGAACTATGTAAGGAGATTTCTATGAAGTTTACTCCCAAAATCTTCTTGTAAACTTCCTTTGAAAGCTCCTTCGATCATGACAGTTCTCACCTTAGGAGAGATCCCGTTAGGATACAACCAGAGATACTCTTATGTCAAAAGAAATCACAAGGGTATAAACACAACTTGCTTAGTGAGTAAGTTCTTGTAATAACGTACCTATACATAGAATATAATCATTGTTAATCAAGCATATGCAATGTAACACTTATATGATTAACAAATACATATTACTATGCAAAAATCGTATGTAGAATGGATTTATGCCCTCTATATCGAGGGTTAAGGAATGCTTTGAAAGATTAGGCCCTTATGACCACAAATTTAGTAGACTTTCAAGCTCCTATTAGCCGCCAATTTTAGTAGACTTCCCGGTTTCTGCCAACCACCACTATTAGTCTCCGGGCTTCTTGCCCAAAGCAATTGATTTGGCGTGACTCCTCCATGAGGCCTTATTCCTCGAACGAAGTACGTCCTCATCCTGGAGCAAGGTACCTTGCCCATCCGATCCCACGCATGAGAGCATTAGCAAACTAAATGTGACTCGACATTGTGTCATGCATAAGCAATTTATTAATGTAACTCCCAACTGAGTTATTTTGCATTTTTATAGGTGAACATCAAGATTCACACAACGATTCAATAGGATAATGGAACAAAAATATTAATTAATAATTCAAGTTCCAATATACTTATATTTCATTTATTAAGCTCCATGAAATGCAAGTATGAACCGATGATGATCGCACATGCAAATCCATTTTTATCTTTTTCCTATATTCTAGTTTTCTTATTTTACAAACACATACAAGAATACGTAAAGCAAGAAGCAAACTCATTCAGCCATTCGTAGTTCTTCTAATCAAAATAGTCTTCCAAAAGCGGGGCCTTGAAATCCTACTTACCTTAGAAAAACAGAATGGGTATTTTATATTAGTCTTGCTCAATTTTTCTAACTCTACCAACTCTATTCACAGTGGATTTCTTAGTTACTAAATTTAAACCTTAATTAGTGACAACTAACTCATTTAAGCTTCGATTTTTATCTATTTTGGATGCTCTATTCATTTCTAAGGTTATTTTAAATGTTTAAGATCATTTAGGTCTCAAAATCCCTAGGGTTAGATTATGCCCAGACTTGCATTCAAGTTCATTTTTTTTTACACTTTTGCAAGTTTCATCTTTTATAGACTCTCTAAGGCAAGTATATATATTATTTCCACATTTAAACATAATTAAAACTCTATAGCTCATATCACATACACAATCTTAATGATGTTGCTCACGAATAGAATTTTCACTAAATAGCTATCACAACCCTAGTAGAGGTTTAGTAGGACTATCTTGAACTTATCATATCGCGTGTGTACCCACAATAGAAGAACTGTCTAGCAAATAAGCGATTACAAGACTCCGCTTATTTATTAACTTCTCATACATTAATTATATATATACATATAATACTATTATTGAAACTTAACTATGAAATCTGATTTTCTACCTTTTACCAAGATTGCAGAGAATCGGTATCTCTTACCAAATAGTAAAATTGGGTTTTAACCTATAAAATGCACAATCTTAAATGATAATAAAATTATTCTAATTTGTATTCTAAGTTTATTTTATACACGACCTAAATTTCTAGCTTCAAGAAATTTTTAATGAAGCAGTCTTCACACATTCTTATCTCAATCTCAGCAAGAACTACTCTTGTACAAAAACTATAGGAGTGTGAGTAAAACCACGATTTAGTTAGATAACCTAACAGGATCACACATCAAGTAATAATAAGTAAGCATAATTAGCAAGCATATATAATGCAACAATTAACCATATGCATAAGTACAAGCTTGGATAACTCGGAATCCAAAGAGGATCGAGATTTAGGCCCTCTCATCAGGGTTGAAGGAACATAGCTAGGAATAATGCCTCAATGATCCACCCGCCTAGGAGAATCAGAGAACCAAGAAGGGAATATACCAATCAACTACAGCAATCACTTTAACTCTAACATCTCAACATCTTAACCTTATCTTGGAACAAAGAAACTCCACTAAGTGTTAGTAATTTTATGTTGATACCAAGAGGAGTGTTCCTTCATTTGCTAGTTACTTCCCACCGAATGGAACAAAGGTAAAGTTGCGTAGAACTAGGAATATTTCATCTAGAAAAACCAAACCTTATCAGAAAACTAAAATACTAACATGTAGCAGGCTGCCATACCTTTAATGCAAGTAATGCAAGTTTGTGCAATGCATAACCATTTCAATTTATAGTTAAATAATATTAAGTTAGGTTCTAAGTGACCATACAATTCACAAACAAACTCTAACATGTTTCATTAATTAATTATAATACAAAGTAATTGTCGCTTTCAATATGATGTTTTGGTAACCAAACACACACCAAGCATCGTGCAATATACTCAACCCCATATGCATAACAATATTAATATATTATTGCATATGCAACTATACTACAAGCACAAATAGTGTGATAAAGTTAAAGTTACTCACCCATCATCCTCGCTTAATTATCATAATAGTCTATTGGAAATTCCAAGAATTGATATGTTTCTCCTATAAAATGAGATAACACATACTTATTATTATACTCATATTTATGTAATAAATCTTATTGTGCCTTTGTACCCTAAATTTTGAGTTTTAGTATTCTCAACACTCTTTTCTTGTTCCTAACTCACTTTATCATTTAATTAATTGTTTCGAAGCTTGTAGAGTTTATTTTCTATAAATTTTCTTACAAAGTTTGGGTAACTAAACTTTCTTAAGAAAAGTATCATAAATGATTCCAAATACTGATTTTAATTGTGTAATCTTAATCTAGGCCTATTATACTCATTTTAACTTCATTTTTAGCATATGAATATACATTGGAAAGCTTATTAAATGTAGTTTTCAATTATTTAGTTTAACAATTTTTTTTGTATATTTTCACCCATGTTACGCTAGGGATCCGAAAGGTGTCTTTATGATGCCAATTATTATTCTTCTATATTTTTAATCCTCATTTTAAGTCTACTACTTTGTTGTATTTATCTATCATTAAGTTTAGTGATTCAACTCATTTTAAGTCCCCTGATCATCACTCGTCAAAACCTATGTTATAATTCATTTTCATTTTGCTTCTCTTGATTTCAATCTAAGTGTATATCTTTAATTAACTTGATCATATTAATGAAGATTTCTATGACTCACATTAATATAAACTTTGTAACCTAATGTTCTATAAATGCTAACAACCATACTTATATTTATGTGAGCGGTTAATATGGATGGGAGAGTCTGAGCAATTTATGGATCTAGTGCTTTTAATTGTGATTTAAAGTTTATAATATGTTTTGGATTTTTATGATTTATGAAACAAAAAATTAAAAGATATGAATGGTTAATCCTTGGATATAACACACCAAAGATAAAATTGAACTAGTTATTCTAATCAATCAATATTATACATGATGACAAGGAACAACGAAGAGCAATCTTGAATAGAAAACTTAATCTTATTCAAGAAGTCAATTTGTCACAAGGACATTACAAAGTTTAATCAGGGTAAAACAAGCAACCAAAAACTACTAAACATATCACTAATAATCTTTATATACTTCTCCAAGTCGGATAAGGGTAAATATGGAAAACTACAAGATAAATAAAAAAGTAGAAAACTAGTATTTTAAAAACACGTAAATAGGGGGGGGGGGGGGGGGTGGGGGGGGGGGGGGGGGGGGGGGGGGGGGGGG